>QANZ01035141.1:2753-14752 GCA_003254925.1 Chamaecrista fasciculata
CTCTCCCTTGGGTTAGTCACTGTTTGGGAAGGGAGTTTCCCTTGAGATTCTAACTTGCTCATAGATGTTGCAAGCTGACTCATTTGCATCTCCAAGCATTTAATGTCACTCTTTACCTCTTTAAAACCGACCATTGTTTCTTCCTGAAATTTTGTAGTGTTAATAGCTAAATTTTTCACAATATCTTCAAGAGATTTACCTGATTCTGTGACTTGTGGTGGAACAGGTAGTCTAGGAATTTGAGGATGTCTTGCATAGCTAAAGTGTGGATGATCTCTCCACCCCGGATTATATGTGTTTGCAAACGGGTCATACTTCCTTTGGGGCTGATTGAATCCTCCCACAACATTGACTTGCTCTTGATTTTCTTGCAATAATGGGCAAGCATCCGTATGATGTCCCGGTGTCAAACATATTGCACATACTACTGCAGGGGGCTGTCCTAACTTTGACACCAAAGAATTCACAGTAGAGGTTAATTGGGTAAGTTGAGATTGAATAGAATTATCACTTACTTGATTAACTCCCCTAGTGAAGTCGGATTCTCGTGTGTTCTCCGCCATCTTATTGATAAGATCTTTGGCATCTTGAGGTCTTTTTTCCAGCAAAGCTCTATTAGAAGCCGAATCTAGCATTCTTTTATCAGCTTGAGTGAGTCCTTCATAAAAATAGTTAATTAGAGCTTGGGGAGAATGTTTGTGTTGTGGGCAGCTTGAGCATAGTTTTTTGAAACGCTCCCAATATGAATGCAGAGTCTCTGTTTCTCCTTGAGTAGCATTGCTAATTTTCCTGCGAAGTTCAGAAGCACGAGAAACGGGAAAGAATTTTTTTAAGAAGGCTTTAGATAATTGCCCCCATTCAGTAATAGAACCTGATGGTAGATCGAAAAGCCATTGTTTTGCTGCATCCTTGACAGTAAAGGGGAACACTCTCAACTTGACATGCTCCTCGGTCATGTTGTTTGGCTTTGAAGTTGAGCATGCAGCTTGGAAGTCCTTCAGGTGCTGGTATGGATCTTCCTTTTCTAATCCATGAAAAGTAGGCAGCAGATGGATTAGACTAGATTTTAGCTCAAAAGCACCGTCTAACCTGGGATAAACTATGTAGAGTGGTGTTTCTGCAATTGGCTCATCATAGTAATCCCGGACTGTTTGATCGGCCGGATTGACCGCTGGAGGATCTAGTTCCGCCATGTCTAGTGGATTTGGTGATCCTACTTCTAACTCGACGTTTGGTACAACAGAAGGAGGCTCAGAAGGGCCAACCCCTTGTTGTCTGCGCTGCTTTGCTGCTTTTCTCCTAGCTTTTGCAGTCTTTTCAATCTCCAAGTCGAGTGGTAGTTCTGGTTCTTCAGTTCTGGGCATAAAACAAAAACAAAGAGGACAATATAACTAGTCCCCGGCAACGGCGCCAAAAATTCATGGTTGCCGGGTCCACCAATTATAATTAAGCCTAGTCTGCACTCAAAGATAGAATATTAGTAGTAGAGGCGAGAATAGGGTCGATCCACAGAGACTAGTCTTGCCCACAGGTTATGCAGTTATAAGCCAGAGAAATAAGGAACCAGTAAATACGTCTTGCCCAAAACTAATGTTCGTGACTTTAGTCTTGCCCAAGACTAATGACGTAAGAGCGAATTTTGAACGAATGTAATGAAAAGCAACTGTAAATTAAAAAGGTTGTTACCGATTGATTGGAGCCTTGGCTGAGATTGTTTTTCATGGAGTTTCACACTTGATCATCGATTCCAAAATATTAATTCATCAATCATAAAATAGGTTAACGAAATCACACAGTGATATCACTCTTTCTTAAAAGTTGATTAAAGGATAACATACCCAATTTAACCACTTATTAACTAGACGAATCCGACACAATCGACAATTCAATCTAAGGTAATAGAACTAAGACCCGAAAGATATTAACCCTAAACAATTAATTTACAAAATTACTTGTTCAGATTTTCTTCTCCCTAACATGGTACAACCATCTTAGTTACTACTTAGTGATGAACTTACTAATTACAAATCAATAAGAACATCTAGCGTTATGTTTACAAATCAATTAGACAACCGAGCTCTTAGTTGAATGTTCAACTTGAAAACAATTAAAACAAGAAGAGTAGGAGAAACAAAAATATTTTAAATTGATGAAACAAATAAGAACAATATCTCACAAGTGTTGAAGCTTCCAATCCAAACTCACCCTAGGCCAAGATAAGAGAGTTAGCCGCGCAGGGCCACTGAGCACCGAAAATATAAAATATGAAATTCAGCCTAGAGTCTGAGATGTCTTTGTCAAAGCCCTAGGGTTCCTATTGATAGAGCTAACTCTAACTAATTATCCCACAAATCCCTTACAAAATCTTCTAATAATCTCACAAGATGTCTTCTATTGTACGCCTCTTTTAGATTGCAGCTTCTGTGCGTAAGTCTTGGGCAAGACGTATGCAACATTTTAACTTGAAACTTCAGAATCTGCATAACCTTTGGGCAAGACGTATGCAACATTTTGGCTTGAAACTTCAGAATCTGCATAACCTTTGGGCAAGACGTATGCAAATCAGAAAATATCTTTTTGTTGTTGATTTCAAAGGATTTTGAGGATCTTTCCGTATCTGCAAGGCAAACCAAAGATTTAAACAAGTACCAAATCCTAACTTATAAACATGATATTTACCAAATAAAGAAGCAATCTAAGAATATATCACATTTTCAATTTGATTTGAAGATTGAGAGAGAATCCAAAATCTATGATATTTTGGGGGTAAATCTTTAGATATAATATTCAAATATAGATAAAATACCCCCTAAAAGTCTGCCTAAAATCAGACTTATCACCACCATCAGAGAAGAGACCTCCAGCGAGTCGTCAAAGTGCTTCTCATAAGCCCTCCACTCCGCTCCTGGAGCACCCTTGGCAGGCTCTTTGGGAATAGGTTTATCTAGAACATAAAGTCTCCTCTCATGGGTGAGAACAATTCTCAGATTACGAAACCAATCGAGGAAGTTTGTTCTGGTCAGCTTATCCTTCTCAAGGATAGGTCGCAGTGAAAATGTTGAACTATCAATTGCCATTTTGATTCTACAAATTAAAGATATGAAAATTTTAATTAGCAGAAAAGAACTTCCACTATTTTATAAAACCCAGTAAAATTTATTATTAGTGGCTAAGATCCATATTTCACCAAAATTTACCGTCGCGGAGGCGATCATGCACGTATTGGTTATTTAGGTAGGTAACTCCTTACCAATCACCTCTCTATGTGACTCTTAGATCCTTATGGGACTGTATCATCATATGATACTTATTATGGCATGTTTATCCCATCTAATGCCTTGAGGTCCAAAACCGTTTTGATAACCTTATTAAGTCACACGGTAAAACATGTGAATGACTAAATTCAAGACAACGAGACCGAAGCCCAACCCCATATCATCAAGGCCCAACTGCTATACGTGTCGCAGAGGCGATCACCGTATCCAAAGAACCAAGATTTCAATAGGCGTCGTATTGAAAATCCCATTCACCCGTGTCTCCTCAAGGTCAAGGCAGATACGTGTCGCGGAGGCAATCACCGCTCCACGATGAACAAGATTTTGACAGGGCGTTTTAGCGATGGCATTATGACTTTAGATTTTCTAAAAGAGTTTGATTTTGTTTAATAAAATATTCCGATTTTTGTTGTTGTTTAATTCTAAAACTCCTTTTAAAATTAAACGAGTCATGTCACATGTTTATTTCCCCATGTATCTCATACATATAAACATGTGCCTGGATTTTGTATCGCATACAAAATCCCACGCTCGTATCGTATACGTGGCTATAGCGTAATATTTAATGAAGCATGTTAAAATATCGCACCCTAGGCATACATCTAGCGCATCACATACAACTAAATGTAAAACAAGCACCGTGTTTAGATATGACTCATCTACCCTAGAATTCTCCCAAGCCAATGAGAGAACTTTTCTAGAAAGAAAAATAAAATTACACGTGAATAAACCCAGTTACATTGAGGTATAAACTTCAAAGTAAAATTACATAAGAGTAGAGGGAGACGACACGCAGGCCGTATTTACCGAAATAAACCTCCTAGAGCCATATCCAACACCACACAATTCAAATATGAACAATTCATATAATTATGTCAAACACGATAACCAACACATATATTAAAACTCCTTTTAAGATTGTGTTCAATTTAGGGTCTGTGCAATTTTTTTTTTTTAACATGCCTTTCTTGAAATTCAGGCCTATTATCAATAATTATAAAATTCAAGAATCTCATTCAAGAATTCGAATTATTGATCCCCAAAATTTATAAAATTCACAATTTTAATAAATTTCAGCCACCTTTATAATATTATAATTAAAACACTTTTAATTATAATTATACAAGGATTTTCGATTTTGGCCTTAAAATTCAAGAAACTTATACAAATCAATCTCATTGATTTCTTTATGTATCACATGCATAAATTTGCACCTTATTTTCTTAAATCGACTTTTGAGCAAAAATTGATCGGTGGATTTTCGTAAAACCAAAATCGGTGATTGAAATCGGTAAACACACATATCATACATCACATGTACACATAAACAGTTTTAAATCCAAGGACTAACCTGACTCTGATACCACTGTTGGGGAATTTTGGGGCGCCTAAACGCAACGGAAGCAAAAACTGAATATAAAACATTAAACATAAAACGCGCAAGGGCCTAGAATTCCCGAACGGATCCGCTAGCTGAATTTAAAACTTTTGGATAGTGGTATACCTCACGAGTTTCAATCGGTTTAGTTGAACGGGGCGTATCCTAGAAGTCCACGTGATGCGTCCTTCCTCCGCCGGTAATCAACACGAACAGTTTTGGAGATGCCTAGGTGCTAGCCTCCTTCACTTCTCCAAGTGAATCCGGAACCTTTATCTACGGTGTTCTATAATTCAAGAACTCTTCTTGAATTCTCCAAGAACTATGTGGCGCCTTGATCAAGAATCCAATTCTTGATCCCACACAACCTTGTCACACAAAACTAAACTCTTTAGAATTGTGCGCCACTTTCTCTCTCTAGAAACTAGGGTTGCGATTTTTCTCTCTCTCCTCACCTAGAGCAAAAATCGAATTTTTCCTCTTGAGAAGAACTAGGCTAAAGTCGATTTCTAAGTGTGCATGAGGCTCTCACCATTTGTGATCTCTCTCTCTTGAATGTCGACTTAGGCTTCCTATTTATAGGGTTTGGGGACTTTGATAATTATAATTAGGGAATGCCTAAAATATATAATTATCAAATCATAAGATTATGATATCTCCATATCACAATTTTTATGATTTGAATTCCAATTTAAAATATTACCATAATATTTAAATTGGATTCAAAATGCAATCTTGGAGAATCAATTTGGAAGATCAAATCTTCCAAGATCTCTCAAGCCATGCGCCTCTCCCCTTTTCTTTTTGTTGGAATTTAATAAATTAAAATAACTAACCTAACTCTTAGGAAGTTATAACTAATTTGTTATTTTCCAACAATATTGATTTAAAGAATTACCTTAATATCTTTAAGTCAATCTTTTTGAATCTTGAATTCTAGTTTATTGAATTAAAATATTACACTAATATTTTGAATCCAATTTGATCTAGAATTCGACTTGCCCTATAATATTTGAATTAAAATATTACCTTAATATTTTTAATTCAATCATTTGAAATCTAGATCAAATCTTTTGAATTTCAAATTTAAGCCATGATTTTAATTAATAAAACATTTTTATTAATTAAATCCCTTTGTAAAATGAGGCGCCAACCTCATCCTATTTTTCCCAATATTAGTGAATTTAAAAAATCAATAATTTCCTAACTCTTAGGAACATTATCCAATTTATAATTCCCTAATATTATAAATAGGAATATAATTGTAAATAGACTAATCCAATTATCTATTTAACAATTATCATATATATATTTAAATCTGTCTCACAAATCTAAATACCATATATCTGTAGATATTTATTTAAGACAAGACTTCATGTCCCAACACAATCAATTATGTCTTAAACGGTGTCACAAATGTGACCCACGAATTAGTCCTAATTCGTGTCCCAGCTTGGCATCTGGTTCCTGTTCGTGTGTGACCCAGCAGGTCCCACATGAAGTTGGCAGTGAGTCATCTCCATGACTCACAAGTCGAGGGCGGACTCTAGCAAGCCATCACGACTACCCAAAACACGTGAGTTATCGTCTACCCCCAAAACGACTTAACCTTAGTACCACCTTGTCTAGATCCCTTTTTGTCCTACGATATTTTGGTCATGGATCAGGCATGGGAAGGTCATCCAAAATCCAAACCTCAACTTTCTCGATTCCCTGAGTAAGTCCCAATTACCAGTGTGGCCACACATTCCTTGGACAGACTCATCGAGGGGCCCAGTTAAATATCTCCCATCTCTATGAGGGACAAAATTCCATCTCGGTCAACCACATTCCTCAGCACGGCAATCAACCAAACCCGTACTCAGCCCTTATGGCTACCCTGTTACGAGTAACGTTAGACTAAGCCAAAGTTTGACAACTGCAACGCCGGAATAGTCAAGACCTCAGGTCTAAGGGCATCATGACAGGCGTACAGGAGAGACTAGCTAATGACTGAAACCCAAGCAGAACTCTCCGGGTCGGTCCAGCAATTTGTAACTCCTTACACAATTGCACCATGACTCTCGTCCCAGCATCTAGTGCATGCATCTCTATGCACCGAGGTCAGGCTGGTCTTAGTTCAGTTCGAGTTCCCACTTGAATGAGCGACCAGGGACAATTTAGATTAATTATCTCATAATTAATCAAGGACTGTTATGATAGTAAACATGCTAATAATATGATAACCATTAATTTATCTCTATAAATTAATTGATATGTTCCAAACATACCTATAAGATGATTGGCCCTAGGGCACAATCTCCATCAGTTCCAGCATCTAGTGCATGCATCTCTATGCACCGAGGTCATGCTGGTCTTAGTTCATTTTCGCTCCCACGAAAACAATCGACCAGGGACAAATTTAGATTAATTATCTCATAATTAATCACGGACGCTATCATAGTAAACATGCTAATTATGATAACTGAATAACTTATCTCTATAAATTAATCCAAATGTTCATAACATTTCACATAAAATGATTGGCCCTAGGGCACAATCTCCAACAGACTCCCACTTGCACTAGGGTACAATCATCAATCTGGTTGTTCCTACTCCTAGGTACACTGATCAATGCGTCTAATCCCCATTGACGATACATGCCGCTCATGTATGACCCTTGCAAGAGGCTTCGTCAGAGGATCAACAACGTTATCCTCGCCTGCTACTTTACATATCTTCACATCACCTCTATCAATCATCTCCCTGACAAGGTGAAAACGTCTGAGTATATGTTTGGTCCTCTGGTGGGACCGCGACTCCATGGCTTGCGCAATAGCACCACTATTGTCACAATACAGGGTAACGGGTTCAGAAATGGTCGGAACCACACCAACCTCGCAGATGAACTTTCTAATCCACACAGCCCCCTTTGCTGCATCCGGTGCTGCAATATACTCGGACTCCGTTGTAGAATTGGCAATCGTGCTCTGCTTGGAACTCTTCCAACTCACGCTGCCACCGTTCAGGAGAAACACATATCCTGACTGCGATTTAAAGTCATCTTGGTCGGTTTGGAAACTAGCGTCTGTGTAACCCCTTACACATAGCTCCTCATCAGTTCCACCGTAAATTAAGAACTCATCCTTAGTCCTTCTTAAGTACTTAAGGATATTCTTGACAACGATCCAATGATCCTCACCAGGGTCTTGTTGGAATCGACTTGTCATGCTCAGGGCAAACGACACATCAGGTCGAGTACATAACATGGCATACATGATGGATCCTATAGCCGAAGCATAGGGAATTCCACTCATGCGCCCTCGCTCAACAAGTGTCCTGGGACACTGTTTCTTGCTCAGGGTCAGCCCATGATTCATCGGTATGAATCCCTTCTTGGAATCCTGCATACTGAACCTCTTCAGTACCTTAGGCAAGTACGTACTCTGACTCAATCCAAGAAGCCTACGAGATCTATCTCTATAGATCTTGATGCCTAGACTATAGGCAGCTTCTCCTAAGTCCTTCATTGAGAAAGATTTTCCTAACCAGGATTTTACGATCTCTAAGGTTGGAACATCATTTCCATTGAGTAATATGTCATCGACATATAATACCAAGAACACAATTGTGCTCCCACTAACCTTCTTGTAAACACAAGGTTCATCAGGGTTTTGCAAGAAGCCAAACTCTTTGACTACTTCATCAAAATGATGATTCCAACTCCTGGATGCTTGCTTCAATCCATAAATGGATCTTTGAAGCTTGCATACCATGTCTGGTGCGTCAGGACATACAAACCCCTCGGGTTGTGTCATGTACACATCCTCGGGCAGCCTTCCATTAAGGAATGCTGTTTTGACATCCATTTGCCATATCTCATAGTCATAATATGCAGCTATGGCAAGGAGGATCCTAATGGATTTGGCCATTGCAACAGGCGAAAACGTTTCATCATAGTCTATACCATGACGTTGCATAAATCCCTTCTCAACTAACCTCACCTTGAAGACGTTGACATTGCCATCCATGTGTGTTTTCTCCTTGAAAACCCACTTGCACCCTACGGGTTTTACCCCTGCGGGTGGAGCGACCAAGGTCCATACCTTGTTGTCGTACATAGATTGCATCTCAGCCTTCATGGCTTCAACCCATTTCTCAGAGTTGGGATCTACGATGGCCTCTTGATAGGTGGTGGGCTCACCATGCTCCGTGAGCAACACATCCCTATTTTCAGTCACGAGAAATCCATAATATCTCTCTGGCTGAAAACGTGTCCTAACAGACCTTCGTGGTCCTTGTGTCAGTGGAGCAGCTTCCACAACGTCTTGTGGTTCTTCTCCAGTTTCCGTCTGCGCCTCTGATGCGTCTTGTGGAACTTGAACTTCTTCAAGCTCTATCTTACTCCCACTGTTTCTTTTGGAAACTAGGTCCTTCTCTAAGAAGAACCCACTCCTGACTACAAACACTTTGTTTTCAGTTGGGCAGTAGACGTAATACCCCCTCGTTTGCTTGGGGTATCCCACAAACAGACACTTGAGGGATTTGGGAGACAGTTTATCGTTAGTTTGTTGCTTAACATAAACCTCACATCCCCAAACCTTGAGGTAAGACATAATGGGACTCTTCCCACTCCATATCTCATATGGCGTCTTCTCAACTGCCTTAGACGGAACACGGTTAAGTGTGAACGCGGCAGCTTCTAAAGCATATCCCAAAATGATGGCGGAAGATCAGTTTGACTCATCATAGATCGAACCATATCCAATAGAGTTCGATTCCTCCTCTCAGACACACCATTCCACTGTGGTGTTCCAGGAGGAGTAAGTTGTGAGACTATCCCACAACTACTAAGAGGATCAATGAATTCTTGACTCAAATACTCGCCTCCTCGATCAGATCGAAGGATCTTGATTTTCTTGTCAAGTTGACTCTCAACTTCATTTTGAAATCTCTTGAACATTTCAAAAGACTCTGACTTGTGCTTCATTAGGTAGACGTAGCCATACCTACTGAAGTCATCAGTAAACGTAATGAAGTACGAGTAATCTCCTCTAGCATGAATACTCATGGGTTCACATACATCACTATGTATGATCCCCAACAAGTCAGATGCCCTCTCACTGTGGCCAGTGAAGGGCGCCTTTGTTATCTTACCAAGTAGACAAGATTCGCAAGCATCATATGATTCAAAATCAAATGAGCTTAGAAGTCCATCTTTATGGAGCTTCTCTAGGCGTTTCTCGTTTATATGGCCTAAACGACAATGCCAAAGGTATATAGGATTCGACTCGTTAGTCTTAATCCTTTTCGTATCGATGTTATAGATCTCGTTATTACGTCTTTGTTCCAATTTTAAGATATAGTGGTTATCATGCAGATCTCCATAAGCATATAACACATCATTCTTATAAATTGAACATCTACCATTTCCATTCATGCAAACAAATCCTTCCTTATCCAAATAAGAAAGTGATATAATGTTAGAACTAAGAGATGGTACGTAGTAACAATTGTTTGATAACAAAACAAGCCCAGTGGGCAAAACTAGATCGTATGTTCCTACAGCAACAGCAGCAACCCTTGCTCCATTGCCTACTCGTAGGTCCACCTCGCCTCTGCTCATCTTTCTACTTCTTCTCAACCCCTGCACATTAGTACATATATGAGAACTGTTGGGAATTCTAGGCGCCTAACGCAGCGGAAGCAAATATAAAATTTAAAATAAAACGCGCCAAGTCCTAAAATTCCTGAACGGATCCGCTAGTAGAATTTAAAACTTTTAAATAGTGGTATACCTCACGAGTTTCAATCGGCTGGTTGTACAAGGCGTGTGCAAGTAGTCCACTCTCAGCGTTCTCCCTCTGCCGGTGATCCACACGAACAGTTTCTCGGGCACCAAGGTGCTAGCCTTCCGTTCTTTTCTCCAAAAGAACCAGGGACCAATCTACAGTGTATGAACTCAAGAACTCCTTCTTGATTCATCAACAAGGTGGCGCACAGAAGGAAACCCCACAAGAACTCCTTCTTGTTTTTCTTTCTCTCACAAACCCTAATTTTGGTAACCTCAAATAGAATTTCCTAACTCCTTAGGCAAACTCGATTTTTCCTCTCTCAACTCTTGAGAGCCCAAAAATTCTCACACTTGGAAGAGCTAGGGTTTGTTCTTGAGAATAGCGATTTCTCTCTTCTCTCTCTACAAGGAGGAAGACAAAACCACAAATGAATCTCACTCTCTCCCTTAGGCGCCTAGCCTATGGTTTTTAATAATTATTTTTAGAGCATTATTATAATTCCATAATCATAATAATATGGCTTCATGAATTGAATTTCAAATTATAATATTACTTTAATATTTAATTTAAATTCAAATCGTAATCTTAGAGAATCAAATGAGAGATCAAATATCGCCTAAAGATCCACCAAGATGGCGCCATGCTCCCTTATTTTATCTTTGGAATTTTATAAATCAAAACATTCCTAACTCTTAGGAATTCATGATTCTCCAAAGATCCTGAGTTGAGATCTCACCAAATCCTTTTTGAATTCAAATCTTTTGATATCTCCATCAAATCTTTTGAATTCAAACTTATTATTTAAATTAATAAAACAATTTTATTAATCTAAAATACCAAATGAGGCGCCACCCTCACACCAATATTGGGAAATTTTATAAATCAATAATTTCCTAACTTTTAGGAACCTCATCTGATTTATTTTCCCTAATATTTTAATTGTAAATAATTAATCCCCATTAATCATTTAACAATTATTATATTTAAACTTGTCCCACAAATTTAAATATTTCACAACTGTAGATCAATTAAGACAAGACTTAATGTCCCAGACATTTCGTTGTGTCTTAAATCGTGCCACCGGAGTGACCCATGAATTAACCCTAATTCGTGTCCCTTTAAGTGGTGTCCTGATCCTGCTCATGTGTGACCCAGCAGGCCCCACGTGAAGTTGGCAGCAAGCCATCTCCATGACTTACAAGTCGTGAGCGGACTCTAGCAAGCCATCACGACTACCCAAAACACGTGAGTTATCGTTTTTACCAAAACCGACTTAACCTTAGTCATAGACCCAATTGTCACATGATATCTTGGTCATGGATTAGGAACAGGAAAGTCATCCATAATCCAAACCTCAACTTTCTCGATTTCCTGAGTAAGTCCCATTTCCCAGCGTGGCCACGCATTTCCTTGGACAAACTCATCGAGGGCGCCAGTTAGATATCTCTCATGTTAATGAGGGACAAAATCCCATCTTGGCCAATCCACATTCCTCAGCACAGCAATCAACCAAACCCGTACTTAGCTCTTATGGCTACCCTGTTACGGGCAACGTTAGACTAAGCCAAAGTT
>QANZ01035143.1:21352-35286 GCA_003254925.1 Chamaecrista fasciculata
TTGCCTATCTGACAAGGTTTAGATCCAATCCAATTAACTAAAGTTTGCTCAGTAATATGATGCACAATCATGACTATCCAGTCTCACGCCATCCATAAAGTGGAAGGCAAAATTATTTCAATGCACTTTCATTCTTCTCTGTCTCACCTTTCCTTTTATTAAGCACCGGAGTTAAATTCACTTTTTATTTCCCCAGTCTCGTTCAAATGAAGAATCCAGTGACAGATTAAAAGAAATATTGAGATTATGGTAAGTAGTTCGCCTTGTACTACAAGTGAGTAAAGCCGACATTGCACATTCACAAATCGCAATCACAATTATAAATACAAAAGAGATTCTCCAAACCAGTTGATAAAAGCGATTTATGAAAGCTTGGGAATTTCAAATCAGCAAGCAATCAAGCGCTAGTAGCAGCAGATCAATGATGAACGGATTCTGAAATACTAACTTTTGCTTGTGAATAATAAAAAAAAAAAGGAACAGAATACAAACACCAGAAGGTAATGTTCAATTTTCAGGATTAAACAAAGTTGAAAACTAATAAACTATGACTGTGCTATCTTTTATTTTATTGTCTTGTAGCAAAATCTGATTCTCCATTAAATAACCTCGCCCACCCTAATCCTAGGTTTCACAAAGCTCGTTGCAGATCACATGTCTAATAATCATGTTCTACAGGCAGATTATGTAATTAAGAAACCAGAAGAGAAGAGATTACTAAGTGAAGAGTATAAACTATAAAGCAAACAAAAAAGAACTCAAGTAAAAGGGGTGAAAGTCGCAATTCACAATCGAGAGACTTAAAGGAAAATTGTCTTATGCAAATATCAATCTACACCAGACTTTGATGATTGAAAAATAAAAAATTGTAAATTAGTCCAGCTATAAATGATATAGTAGAGATATGATCACCAAGTTCATATGTTTCTTGAATTGCAGGTGTGAGGTTTATAAATGCACTCCCCATGCTATGGTAACACCTCATATATGAATATATATATGGATCTCTGGAGACATTAATGAATTAAACAATTGACACATTTTATGTGTATATATATATGCGTGATTTCTAATCCAAAAGCAGGGATGGGTTCAAATCCAATTGAGACATGTCACTAAATTTGCAATCTAGTTGAGAGAAAAAGAACTTGCTCAATAGGCAGTGAGCCAAAATATAATCAAGGCATTAAGTTATACGATCCCACACATAACAAAAGCAGAAATTAAGCAGAAATCAAGTAGAAATCAAGCACCATGCTTGTCAAAATCAAAGCTTCCCCAACTTGGTTATTATGCAAATAAAGCAATTCCTCATAAGCTTTTGTTCAGATATGTGAAAATGCAGGGGGGGAAGAGAATTTTCAGCCTCCATTTAATGATTAAAGCAGCATATTCACAATCAAAGAGGATTTAGAAGTTAACTTATCTGCGAATATGAAGATCAGACGCTGCAATCTGACTGACGAACCTCTATCGACGTTGAAAGCGCCGATGGCTCCTCCGTGTTGTTTTCGAACTTTGCCAGATTTGTGTGAATCCGACGGCACCAAAACAGCGGCGGCGCAATTAGCTTTTGGGCTTGTGCGATGTTGTGCGGCGCTGAAGCTCGGGCAACAGCGATTGGGTGCATAAGCATCTCAGATCCAGCAGACGACCTTCAGATTAGTCCAACGACGGCGTCTGCGGCATTCGTCGGCGAAGCCGAGACCGACGGTGGCATCGGCGGAGGAATCAGAGGAAAAAGCTCCATGGAAATCAAAGCTCTGTGCAGGGTCGCGAGCTGTGTTCTTTGCGGCGTTTTTCTAGAGATGACCTGCGACGGAGTCTGCGGCATCCGGCGGTGAAGGCGACGGCGACAGCGATGGCGAGGTTTTTGAGTCACGACGGCGACGGCGATCTGCGTTCCGGTTGATCTGCGACGGCGAGGGGTTTGACTCACCAGAATCCAGCCTTTTGCGTTTTTTCAGCGGAGAAACGGCGACAGTCATCCAGATCCGGCCGACGACGGAGACGGGATCGGTGTGGCAGCAATGGCGGATGAACGACGGGATGAACGAAGAGCTCCGTCGTGTAGTCAGATGAGACTGTGTGTAGCGTTTTTGCGACTTTTGTGGAGGACGGCGGAGGTCCTCCGAATCCAGCCGGCGACGGCGTCTCCGGCGCTTTGTTGGCGGAGTCGCGTTCGGTGGTGGCCACGGCGGCGTGAGTGGCGCTGAAATTGGGAGCGGCTCAAGTGTTCTAGGGCTGTGCGTTTTTGCTGGGTTTTTCCTGCGAGCAGATTCTAATTTGATTTTTTTTATTATTTTTTTTTTTCTGCAATAAAGGCAAATGTCAGTGGGTACTTTAGTATGAAAAAGATTGAGCAATCATTCTCAGAGAGTGAAGAGAGATGAATTTGTTCATGAAAAATCCAGATTATCAAAAAGAGAAACTCAGATTGTTAGATAAATAAAGCGGTAGAGTGCGGTAGAGTAAGAGCAGAGAGATGAATTCTCCCCACAGACGGCGCCAGTGATGAACCAGGATTTGGCCGGGGGTCGTTTCCCGGTTCGCTACAAGATTTTCCTACAAGACAATGAACCACAGGGGGGTTCCCCCTGTGATTCACCTCCGAAGCTTAAGTTAGTAAGAGTATGAGCTAACATGAGTAGCGTGTGAGTAATGAGTTACGTACCTTTCATAGGGTTACCACCTTGTATTTATAGGCTTATTGAGGAGAGTCCCCAACAAACCAACTTCCTTGATTGTAGCAGAGATATTTTGAGTGATATGGGAGGTGAATCATTGGGCCAAGGGCCTCTTCTGCCAATTGGGCCTCCTAATTATTGGGCCTATTATCAATAATGACTCAATTTATCATCCATAAATTAGTCAACCAGTATGTTCTCACATACCGAAAGATTGGTGCTAGGGCACAATCTCCAACAGACTCCCACTTGCACTAGGTACAATCATTAATCAAACTCTTCCTACACTTGGAACATCCATTAATGTGTCCAATCTCCATTGACATTACATGGCATTCATGTAATACCCGTGCTTGGGATTTCGTAAGAGGATCGGCAAAATTATCCTTGACTGTTACCCTTCATTACTACCATCCCATGGTGATAGTCTGAGAGTATATATATATACATATATATATATTCCACTGTCGGAACATCAGTGGGGACCCAATCCCATTTGGTGTCTTTCCTGTCCCCACAGGGTGACCACCAAAATTACCTCAGACACAAGTTTTACGGTTCGCGTCTCCACAGGACCAACCTTATGTTGTAGAATCAGTAATCATGCTCTATTTGGAACCTTTCCAACTCACGATGCTACCGTTCAGGAGAAATACGTATTCAAACTGCGATTTAAAACATCTTGGTTGATTTTGAAAACGGGCACCTGTGTAACCAATTACACATTAGTTCCACCATTAACCAAGAATTCATCCTTAGTTCTTCTTAAGTACTAAAGGATGTCTTTGACAGCGGTCCAATGATCCTCACCAGGGTCTTATTGGCACCGGCTCATCATGCTCAGGGCAAACCATGATTCATCACTATGAATCACTTCTTGGAATCTCGCATACTGAACCCCTTCAGTATCTTATCCAAGTATGTATACTGACTTAATTCAAGAAGCCTTCGAGATCTATCTCTATAGATCTTGATGCCTAGAATATAGGCAGCTTCTCCTAAGTCCTTCATTGAGAATGATTTTCCCAACCAATATTTCATTATTTCTAAGGTGGGAATATCATTTCCAATGAGCAATATGTCATCGACATATAGCACCAAGAACATAATTGTGCTCCCACTAACCTTCTTGTAAACACAAGGCTCATCCTCGTTTTGTGAGAAGCCAAACTCTTTAACTACCTCATCAAAACGATTATTCCAACTCCGGGATGCTTGCTTCAATCCATAAATGGATCTCTGAAGCTTGCATACCTTCTCTGGTTCCTCTGGACATACAAACCCCTCAGGCTGTGTCATGTACACATCCTCGAGTACCCTTCCGTTAAGGAACACTGTTTTGACATCCATCTGCCATATCTCATAGTCATAATATTCGGTTATGGCAAGGAGGATCCTAATGGACTTGGCTATTGCAACAGGCGAAAATGTTTCGTCATAGTCTAAACCATGACGTTGCGTAAATCCCTTCGCAACTAGCCTCGCCTTGAAGACGTTGACATTGCCATCCATGTCTGTTTTCTCTTTGAAAACCCACTTGCACCCTACGGGTTTTACCCCTTCGGGTGGAGCGACCAAGGTCCATACCTTGTTGTCGTACATAGATTGCATCTCGGCCTTCATGGCTTCAACCCATTTCTCATAGTTGGGATCTACGATGGCCTCTTGATAGGTGGTAGGTTCACCACGCTCCGTGAGCAACACATCTCTGTTTTCAGTCACGAGAAATCCGTAATATCTCTCTGGCTGAAAACGTGTCCTATCAGACCTTCGTGGTCCTTGTGTTTCTGGAGGAGCTTCCACAACGTCTTGTGGAACTTCTCCAGTTTCTGTCTGTGCCTCTGAAGTGCTTTGTGGATTTTGAATTTCTTCAAGATCCACCTTACTCCCACTGTTTCTTTTGGAAACTAGATCCTTCTCCAAGAAGAATCGACTTCTGACTACAAACACTTTGTTGTCAGCTGGGCAGTAAACATAGTATCCCCTTGTTTCCTTGGGGTATCCTACAAACAAGCACTTGAGGGATTTAGCTGATAGTTTATCGTTAGCTTGTTGCTTAATGTAAACCTCACATCCCCAGACCTTGAGATAAGACATAATGGGCTTCTTCCCATTCCATATCTCATATGGTGTCTTCTCAACTGCTTTAGACGGAACACAGTTAAGTGTGAACGCAGTAGTTTCTAGAGCATGCCCCCAAAAGGAAGGCGGAAGATCAGCTTGACTCATCATAGATCGGACCATATCTAATAAAGTCCGTCTCCTCCTCTCAGAAACACCATTCCACTATGGGGTTCCAGGAGGAGTAAGTTGTGAGACTATTCCACAACTTCTAAGATGATCAATAAATTCTTGACTCAAATACTCGCCTCCTCGATCGGATCGAAGCACTTTGATTCTCTTGTCAAGTTGGTTCTCTACTTCATTTTGAAATCTTTTGAACATTTCAAAAGACTCTGACTTGTGCTTCATTAGGTAGACATAGCCAAACCTACTGAAGTCGTCAGTAAACGTGATGAAGTAAGAGTAACCACCTCTAGCTTGAGTACTCATGGGTCCACATACATCACTATGTATGATCCCCAATAAGTCGGACGCCCTTTCACTGTGTCCAGTGAAGGGTGCCTTTGTCATCCTTCCAAGTAAACAAGATTTGCAAGCATCATATGATTCAAAATCAAATGAGCTTAGAAGTTCATTATTATGGAGCTTCTCTAGGCGTTTCTCGTTTGTATGGCCTAAACGACAATGCCAAAGGTATGTAGGATTAGATTCGTTAATCTTAATCCTTTTCCGTATCAATGTTATAAATATTGTTATCACGTTGACGTTCCAATTTTAAGATGCAACGATTATCAAATAAACATTATCTTTATAAATTGAACTCCTTCCATTACAGTTTGTTGGGAAATCCCGGGAAAACACGCAGCGGAAGCAAAAACGTATAACAAAAAAAACTTGCGCTCCCCAGGAAAACCCACTGTAACACCTCTAGAAAATAAAACATACATATATTAACTAGAGGTTACATAACATCGGATACAGCCCTGAATATATACAGAATATATAATAACCCAAACATGGGTTCAAAAACAAAATAATACAGGGGCTCCGCCCCCATAAACAGCCTCACAGGGCCCAGTTTAGTCCAAACAAAACATATATACTAGAAGATACAAAAACCTACCAACACTAAAAGAAATCAGGTAGAAGGATGAAAACCCTCAGGCGACGGGTTGCTTCCTTGACCCGATTCTATGCCTGCTCGATCGTGCACAACCGAGACTGAAAAAAATATGGATTGGGGTGAGAATAAAATTCTCAGTAGAGTTACTAAACCCTCTCTTACCATCAATCCTCAAACAACATTCACATTCTAAACAATCTTGCTAATCCAAAAGCTAAATTACATAACACTAATCGCAATAATTAACAAAACAATATAACATATCTTTTTACTTTATTATCACAATTTGACATGGTCACAAATTCCATTTCAGTAAAACTTCATCAAATCCACTTGCACAATAATAACAATTTTAATAAGAATATCATATATTCATTTATCTCATTATCATCAGATAATTTCATATTCAAGATTCCTCAAATTACACAATTAATATCCACAAGCAATGTCATGATCTCAAATCAATTTGGTCGTCTCGACCTAGGCTTTTCCGGAACGTCTCCCGGTGTGCGCACAATCCAACAAGCCTGTCACCTAAGGAATCCACCTTAGGCCAAGTATGGAATCCACCATAGCCGTTACCCCAATATTCATCGCGAATAAAAGGGGAGGGATTCCACCCTCAGGTATCATGACAACATCCACAAGTAGGGAATTTCAATTCCAAAGCCACATTTAGTCCATTTCATAACAGTACACCATATATACTATTATAACAATCCATAACACATTTTATCACAAGTATTACCACACTCAATGTCAATGACTCAAACAATCCCATATCAATTCATTTTATAAAAATCTCCTTTCAAACTAATTAATCTCGAAATTACAAAATTTTCCTTTACAAGGTTACCTTTCACATTCTAACAACAATTCCATCAGTTTCACATGATTCCAATTCCTACATTTCAAACATGTTTCAAAACCAATTACAAAAAGGTTTATTCCACATTCCAAAGCATTTTTTCATAAGATTTTCCCTTTAAAACAGTCCCAAACATCCATATTTCAAGCAAAAACGACAATATGGACCAATATGCAAAACCAGAAAAACAGTCTGGACCAAAATGCAAAACCAGAAAAGCAGAAAACAGAGCAGCAGCGTTTTTTTTTGTGAAAATCTCAAATGTTCAAGCCTAAAATTCATCTAAATCTCAAGTTTAAACATCCAAAACAAGCACTAACACTTACCAACAATTCAAACCACATCAAAACGTCAATTATCTCACAATTCCAATCCAAAAACCCTAATATTTGCCACTTTTCTTTGTCAAAAACCATTCCACAAACCCTTTCAATTTTCATCTTTAATTGACTATAACAATCCTAAATCACCCACTAAACATATTCTACCTCAAATTCTAGTAGAATTTCCACCACCTCAAAAGTTGCCATGAAAGCTCCATGAACCAAAATTGTGAAGAAGATGAAGTTGTAAAGAGGAGGAGAGTAAAATAACCCTACCTTGGATGTTCTAAGCTTCCAAACTTGATGATTTGAATCCAAAATTTGATGCAACTCAAGTTCTCCTTCACTTCTCCACTTGCTTTCTCCACCACCGCCTTTGTTCTCTCCTTTTCTTCTCCCAAATTTGCCCCCTTCGACTCCTCCCTTCAACCCTAAATAAATAGATCACTTTTGATTAATTTGGGTGAATTCACATTTCTTCCCCCAAAACTTTCTATTTCCTTTCCATAAGATCCCTTAATTGAACTCCAATTTTCCCATAAATTCATAATTAAGTCCCTCAATAATTCCCTTTTGGTCCCTTGAGCCTTTAACTCAAATTAAATTAATTTCATTCACAACCAAAATAGTTTCCCCAACTTGCACTTTGGTCCTTCCCACTAATAAAATTACACTTCCTCAACTTATTTCCATCAAAATTCTTTACCATTCCTTCACAAATTAGAATTATAATTCACCTCAAATAAATTTAAATTTTCCTTGGTTGTTACAATCTTCCCCTCTAAAAAGAAATTTTGTGCTCAAAATTTGCACATACCTGGAATAAAGCTGGATAATGCATTCGCATTGCATCTTCCCGTTCCCAAGTAGCTTCTTCCATTGATGAGTCCCTCCAAAGAACTTTCACCAAAGGAATCTTTTTATTTCTCAACTGTTTGATACTTGATTCAAGAATAGCTACCGGTTCCAACTGAATCGTCAAATTTTCTTCTATATGCACAGGAGTATACGTAAGTACATGCGATGGATCTGGTACATACTGACGAAGTCTCGACACATGAAAAACATCATGGATATGTGATAATTCAGGTGTTAAAGCCAAACGGTAGGCAACTGGTCCAACTCTCTGCAAAATCCGAAACGGCACAATGTATCGTGGGTTCAATTTCTTCGTTTTCACAAGTTTACCCACTCCTGTGGTGGGAGTGATTCTCAAGAATACATGATCTCCTTCAGCAAATTCTAGATCTCTTCTTCTTCGGTTGGCATACTGTGCCTGTTTTTCTTGTGCTATTCGCATTCTATCTTGAATCATTCGTATTTGTTCTGTGGTCTCTTGAACAATTTCAGGTCCCAAAAGCTTTGCTTCACCAACTTCAGTCCAACACAAAGGTGTTCTGCATTTCCGACCATATAATGCTTCAAAAGGGGCCATACCAATACTGGAATGAAAACTATTGTTATATGCAAATTCCACCAAGGGTAAATACTGATCCCAGTTCCCATGTAGTTCTAACACACACGCTTGCAACATGTCTTCTAATGTCTGTATAGTTCTCTCTGATTGTCCATCTGTCTGAGGATGATATGCAGTACTGAATCTCAATTGGGTTCCTAAAGCCTCATGTAAGGCACCCCAAAATCTCGAAGTAAATCGAGGATCACGATCAGAAACGATACTGGATGGTACCCCATGTAATTTCACTAACTCTTTAATATAAATCCGAGCCAATCTGTCTAATGAATAAGTAATCTGAATAGGTAAAAAGTGTGCTGACTTCGTCAATCGATCAACTATCACCCATATAGAATCATTCTTCGAAGAAGTTCTGGGTAACCCAACCACAAAATCCATTGTAACTGCGTCCCATTTCCATTCTGGAATTTCTAATGACCGTAATGTTCCCGAAGGTTTCTGATGCTCTGCTTTAATTCTCTGACAAGTCAAACATCTACTTACAAATTCTGCCACACCCAGTTTCATACCTGGCCACCAATAATGCTTTTTCAAATCTTGATACATTTTCGTAGTCCCGGGATGTATTGAATATCGACTTCTGTGTGCTTCAGACAAGATTCTTTCTTTTAATTCTTTACTGTTCGGTATTGCAATTCGATTCTCAAACATTAACACACCATCAGGGGCTTCTTCTAAACCCCAACTTGTTTTTAATCTTTGAATTTCCAAATCATTTTCTTGAGCCTCTTTAATCTGATCTCTTAAATCGTTTTTCATTCGAAGTTCACCCATTTCCATTTTCCCTGATTTTATCACTACATTTAAACTCAAATCTCTGAAGTCTTCAATCAATCTCATCTCTTTCACCATCATGAATGATACTTGTAATGTCTTTCTACTCAACGCATCTGCCACCACATTCGCCTTGCCCGGATGATACTGTAATTCATATGTATAATCTTTGAGGAATTCCATCCACCTGCGCTGTCTCATATTTAATTCTTTCTGATCAAACAGATACTTTAAACTTTTATGATCACTGAACACTTCGAATTTAGCCCCATAAAGATAATGTCTCCAAATTTTTAGTGCATATACCATCGCTGCCAATTCTAAATCATGCGTCAGATAATTCTCTTCGTGAGTTTTCAATTGTCTCGATGCATAAGCTACCACTTTCCCCTTCTGCATTAACACAGCTCCCAATCCTCTAAGGGATGCATCAGTGTACACCTCAAAGGATTCTGTCGGGTCTGGAATTGTCAACACTGGAGCTGTAGTTAATTTCTCTTTCAATACCTGAAAGCTACGTTCACATTCTGGACTCCACACAAAAGGGGTCTCCTTCCGGGTAAGTCGGGTTAATGGTAAGGCAATCTGTGAATATCCCAAAATAAATCTTCTATAGTATCCTGCCATCCCTAGAAAACTCCGTATTTCAGTGACAGTTTTAGGCCTCTTCCAACGAGCTACTGCTTCAGTTTTACTAGGATCCACAGCTACACCCTCACTATTTATCACATGCCCCAAAAATTTCACTTCTTGCATCCAGAATTCACATTTCTCAAATTTAGCATAAAGCTTTTTCTTTCTCAATACCTCCAACACTGTGCGGAGATGCTCAACATGCTGCTCGAGAGTCTTAGAATAAACAAGAATGTCATCAATAAAAACTACCACAAACTGATCTAAATAAGGTCTAAAAATCCGATTCATATAATCCATGAAAATAGCAGGTGCATTCGTCAACCCAAATGGCATAACTAGAAATCCATAATGCCCATATCGTGTTCTAAAAGCAGTTTTCGGAACATCTTCTGCCTTAACCCGGATCTGATGATAACCTGATCTCAAATCAATTTTAGAAAAGATTGTGGCTCCCCGAAGCTGATCAAGCAAATCATCTATACGAGGAAGCGGGTACTTGTTCTTGATTGTTACTTTATTTAATTGTCGGTAGTCAATACACATTCGTAAACTTCCATCCTTCTTCTTTACAAATAGTACTGGTGCTCCCCACGGTGACGCACTCGGCCGAATAAACCCTTTTGACAACAGATCATCTAATTGAGTCTTCAACTCCTTCAATTCTGGTAAAGCCATTCGATAGGGGGAAATTGAAATTGGTCCGGTGCCCGGAATTAGTTCAATAGAGAATTCCACTTCTCTTTCAGGAGGTAAGGAAGTAATCTCTCCCAGGAATACATCTAGATACTCATTCACCACAGCAATATTTTCTATTTTAGGTGAATCACCCACCTTTAAATTTCCCAGCAACACTACACGTTGTGATGACTCTCCTTCTAACTCTTCATTATGACTTGCTTCTGAACACTCTACCATACCTTCCGCACAATTCAACATACAAGAATTTTCGGCTAACCAATCCATACCCAATATCACATCAATATGATTCATAGGAAAGCACACCAAATTCACAGTATACAAACAAGAATTAATACGGATTGGACACGCAGTACACACATAAGCTAACATATTGGCATTTCCAACAGGTGTAGACACATTCAAATCATACGGAAGATATTGCACAGACAAATTCAATCGATCACAACAATCTTGAGATATAAAGGAATGAGAAGCTCCTGAATCAAAAAGTATAGATACTACATGACCATAAATCTCACCTTCACCCTGTAACACATCAGGAGTCGATCCAGCTCCTCTTCCTCTACCTCTACCATTGCTGGTTCTTCCACCTCTGTTTTCAACAGCAAATACTCTGCCCTGCACTTGTGGCCGCGGTGCCTCAGGTCGAACACCCTGTGCTGAAGGTCTAATATTCTGTGTGGCTGTTCTGCAATCTTTAGCCAAATGTCCTGGTCTCTGGCATCTGTAACAAATAGGCTAGAAGGTGGGACAAGGCCCACTGGCATGATTTTTCCCACACCGAGAACAGACACTTTGATTTGGTGACGAAGTACTACCTCTTCCACTTCCACTGATACTCTGACCTGGTTTGAAATTTCGTCATTTAGGTGCTAAATTATTCCCGGATTGTCTTTTCTGTTGATATTCCCTTAATCTTTTTGCTTCTTCCAAAGTCTGGCTGACAATTCTACATTTTGTAACCATTAACCCATAATCCCGAATCTGCATCGGGGCTATCTGTGTCTTTAATTCCATACTGAGTCCAGATTGTAATTGCCCGGCTTTCCAAGCTTCGTCCGGGTGCATTTGCAGATACGCAGAAAATTTAGATAATCTTTCAAACTTTGCCAAATACTCCTCAAATGACATATTTCGTTGTTTTAGCTGGAGGAATTCTACTTCTTTTTCTCTACGCACATCTTGCGGGAAATATTTGTCAAGAAAAGCATTCTGAAAAACCTGCCATGTGATCTGTTCTCCTTGTCCCTCCAGGATTCTTCGCATACCACGCCACCAATAATCTGCCTCCCCCTTGAGGAGGTATACTGCATAGGCCACTTTCTGTGTGTCATCACATCTCAATGCCTCAAATAATTTTTCCATTTCAATCAACCACTTTTCTGCCTCTTCTGGATCATACGTTCCATCAAATGGTTTAGTATCAGCTCTCTGAAAATCCGCCCATCCTCTACGATACACATCATCATTCGCATTCACATTCCGGGGTGGTTCAGGGGGTTCTGGCATATTCATTCTCTGATTCGCTTCCACTCCTCCTTATGCTTCAAGATTAGCTCCGGAATTTACTCCAACCCGGGCTCCCATCACATTAGCCATGTTCTGAAAGGTATCTACCAACGTCTGCATTCTACGATCCATCCTAGCCTCTAGCTCATCGAGGCGTTCTGACGTGGTTTGCCTTCCAGGCGCCACTCTCTCCGAACGGGTAGCGGTGGTTCGCCGTCTAGGTGGCATGTCTACTACTACAAAACAGAATACCATTAAGTTGATCAGGCTCAATGACATAACATTTTAATAGAGTATACATGACACTAAGAAAACTTGCCACCGCTTCCCACTAATCCCTTGAATTAAAGTCATTCACATCAATCAACTGCCTAGGTTCAGTGATGACGGAATATCCTTAATCCAAGGTTATCCTACCTAGGACTCCATAACCTACAGTCGGGTCTTAGGCTCTGATACCAAAATGTAACACCTCTAGAAAATAAAACATACATATATTAACTAGAGGTTACATAACATCGGATACAGCCCTGAATATATACAGAATATATAATAACCCAAACATGGGTTCAAAAACAAAATAATACAGGGGCTCCGCCCCATAGACAGCCTCGCAGGGCCCAGTTTAGTCCAAACAAAACATATATACTAGAAGATACAAAAACCTACCAACACTAAAAAAAATCAGGTAGAAGGATGAAAACCCTCAGGCGACGGGTTGCTTCCTTGACCCGATTCTATGCCTGCTCGATCCTGCACAACCGAGACTGAAAAAAATATGGATTGGGGTGAGAATAAAATTCTCAGTAGAGTTACTAAACCCTCTCTTACCATCAATCCTCAAACAACATTCACATTCTAAACAATCTTGCTAATCCAAAAGCTAAATTACATAACACTAATCGCAATAATTAACAAAACAATATAACATATCTATTTACTTTATTATCACAATTTGACTTGGTCACAAATTCCATTTCAGTAAAACTTCATCAAATCCACTTGCACAACAATAACAATTTTAATAAGAATATCATATATTCATTTATCTCATTATCATCAGATAATTTCATATTCAAGATTCCTCAAATTACACAATTAATATCCACAAGCAATGTCATGATCTCAAATCAATTTGGTCGTCTCGACCTAGGCTTTTCCGGAACGTCTCCCGGTGTGCGCACAATCCAACAAGCCTGTCACCTAAGGAATCCACCTTAGGCCAACTATGGAATCCACCATAGCCGTTACCACAATATTCATCGCGAATAAAAGGGGAGGGATTCCACCCTCAGGTATCATGACAACATCCACAAGTAGGGAATTTCAATTCCAAAGCCACATTTAGTCCATTTCATAACAGTACACCATATATACTATTATAACAATTAATCCATAACACATTTTATCACAAGTATTACCACACTCAATGTCAATGACTCAAACAATCCCATATCAATTCATTTTATAAAAATCTCCTTTCAAACTAATTAATCTCGAAATTACAAAATTTTCCTTTACAAGGTTACCTTTCACATTCTAACAACAATTCCATCAGTTTCACATGATTCCAATTCCTACATTTCAAACATGTTTCAAAACCAATTACAAAAAGGTTTATTCCACATTCCAAAGCATTTTTTCATAAGATTTTCCCTTTAAAACAGTCCCAAACATCAATATTTCAAGCAAAAACGACAATATGGACCAATATGCAAAACCAGAAAAATAGTCTGGACCAAAATGCAAAACCAGAAAAGCAGAAAACAGAGCA
>QANZ01035156.1:1621-26387 GCA_003254925.1 Chamaecrista fasciculata
ATAGGCGCCTAGACTCATGGGTCCCACTTGGAAGATTTGATCTTCAAATTGTGATTCTGAGTTGGTTATTTGAATTTGAATTAAGATATTCTAGGAATATTTTAATTAGATATTCAAAGCCTAAATTAATGATATTATAGAATATCATGGATTTTATATTTATAAAATTAGTGTAATTTTAGTAAATATAAGCCTGCAAAGTCGCCTCTCCCATAATGCTCATGCCTTGCACATTCTGAAACCCTAGCTCACCAATAGAGAGAGAAGTCGAATTCCTCTTTGTAGAGAGAGAAAATTTCGACACCCACCTTCCTAGAGAGAGAAGTCGATTTTCTTCTAAGGAGTTAGAAGAGTTATCGAAAGTTGTGGGTTCTACGGGTTTGAAGACAACAATAGAACAAAAGGAGTTTTGTTGCTGATTGTTGATCTGTGGCGCCATCCACCTGGAATTCAGAGAAGGAGTTCATGAATTCAGAATCTGTAGATTGGATCCCGAGTCTCTTTGGAGAAAGAGGCGTGGAGGCTAGCACCTCGTGTTCGGGAAACTGTTCGTGTGGATCACCGGTAGAGGAAGGACGTGGAGACGGACTTCTAGACTCACCAGTATCACCAATCCGATTAAAAGCCTGAGGTATAACACTTTTCGTATCTAGTTTTAAATTTCAGCTAGCGGATCTCAGGGTGGTTTTTCCTCGGGGGCGCAATTCTTCCGCTGCGTGTTTCCCTGGGGAATCTCCAACACATAGTTGGATAAGGTACTGAAACGGTTCAGTATGCAGGATTCCAAGAAGGGATTCATATCGATGAATCATGGTTTAGGCTTGAGCAAGAATCAGTGTCCCAAGACACTTGATGAGCGAGGGCGCATGAGTGGCATCCCTTATGCTTCGGCAATAGGATCCATCATGTATGCCATGTTGTGTACAAGACCAGATGTGTCATTTGCCCTGAGTATGACGAGCTGGTTGCAACAAAACCCTGGTTAGGATCATTGGACCGCTGTCAAAAACATCCTTAAGTACTGGGGAAGGACTAAGGATGAATTCTTGGTTTATGGTGGAACTGATGAAGAGCTATGTGTGATTGGTTACACAGATGCCAGTTTTCAAACCGACCAAGATGATTTTAAATCGCAGTCTGGATACGTGTTTCTCCTAAACGGTGGCAGCGTGAGTTGGAAAAGTTCCAAGCAGAGCACGATTGCTGATTCTACAACGGAGCCTGAGTATATAGCAGCATCAGATGCGACGATGGAGGCTGTATGGAATAGGAAGTTCATTGCTGATCCTATACCCTTGTATTGTGACAATAGTGGTGCTATTGCACAAGCCAAGGAGCCCCGATCCCACCAGAGGACCAAGAATATACTCAAACGTTATCACCTTGTTAGAGAGATAGTTAACGGAGGTGATGTCAAGTTATGTAAAGTAGCAGGCGAGGATAATGTTGTCGATCCTCTTACGAAACCTATTGTGCGGGTCATACATGAACGCCATGTAACGTCGATGGGGATTAGACACATTGATCAATGTACCTAGTGTCGGAACAGTTGGATTAATGATTGTACCTAGTGCAAGTGGGAGTTTGATGGAGATTGTGCCCTAGGCCAATCATTTTATATGTATGAACATATTGTTTGACTGATTTATGGATGATAAATTATGTCGTTATCATATTATTAGCATGTTTACTGTGATAACAATCCTTGATTAATTATGTGATAATTATTCTAAATTGTCCCTGGTCGTTATCATATTATTAGCATGTTTACTGTGATGCTTCTCGAGAGTCATGGTGCAATTATGTAATGGGTTACAAGTTGCTGGACCGACCCGGAAAGTCCTGCATGGGTTTAGTCATGTGCTAGCCTCTCCTGTACACCTGTCACGATGCCCTTAGACCTGAGGTCTTGACTATTCTGGCGTTGTAGATGCTGAACTTTGGCCTAGTCCAACGTTTCCCGTAACAGGGTAGCCATACAGGCTAGGTACGGGTTTAGTTGTTTGCCGTGCTGAGGAATGTGGTTGACCAAAAAGGAATTTTGTCCCTCATTAAGTTGAGAGATATTTAACTGGGCCCCTTGATGAGTCTGTCCAAGGAATGTGTGGCCACACAGGGAAATGGGACTAACTGAAGGAATCGAGAAAGTTATGGTTTGGATTACAAGGATGATTTTCCCATGCCTTATCCATGAACAAAATATCGTGTGACAATAGGGATTATGACAAGGTGGTACTTAGGTTAAATCGTAAATGTTAAAACGATAACTCACGTGTTTTGGGTAGTCGTGATGGCTTGCTAGAGTCCGCTCTCGACTTGTGAGTCATAGAGATGGCTTGTTGCCAACTTCACGTGAGGCTTGCTGGGTCACACATGAGCAGGATCAAGATACTGTACTAGGATACAAATTAGGATTTAATTCATGAATCACTTTAGTGACATAGTTTAAGACATAGTTGAATGTCTTAGGACATGAAGTCTTTGTTGGGAATTCAGAAGCGCCTAAACACAGCGGAAGCAAAACATAAAATTAAAACTTAAAACGAAAAACGCGCAAGGGCCAGAATTCCCGAACGGATCCGCTAGCTGAATTTAAAACTTTTAGATAGTGGTATACCTCACGAGTTTCAATCGGTTTGGTTGTACGGGGCGCGTCCTAGAAGTCCACGTGATGCGTACTTCCTCCACCGGTGATCCACACGAGAAGTTTTGGAGATGCCTAGGTGCTAGCCTCCTTCACTTCTCCAAGTGAATCAGGGACCTTTATCTACGGTGTTCTTTTAATTCAAGAACTCTTCTTGAATTCTCCAAGAACAATATGGCGCCTATGGTCAAGAATCCGATTCTTGATCCAACACAACCTTGTCACACAAACCCTAAACCCCTTTAGAGATGTGCGCCACTTTCTCTCTCTAGAAACTAGGTTGCGATTTTCTCTCTCCTCACCAAGAGCCAAAAATCGAATTTTTCCTCTTGTGAAGAACTAGGCTGAAGTCGATTTTCTTAGTGTGCATGGCCTCTCTTAATTTCGACTTGGTTTGCTTATTTATAGGGTTTGGGGACTTTGATAATTATAATTAGGGAATCCCTAAATTATAGGATTATCAATTTATAAAATTATGAGATCTCTATATCATAATCTTATGACTTGAATTCCTAATTAAAATATTACCTTAATATTTTAATTTGAATTCAAAATGCAATCTTTGAGAATCAAATTGGAAGATCAAATCTCGCAAGATATTCCCAAGTCATGTGCCTCCCCTATTCCAATATTTGTTGGAATTTAATAAATTAAAATAACAATCCTAACTCTTAGGAAGTTATAACTAACTTGTTATTTTCCAACAATATTGAATTAAAGTATTACTTTAATATCTTTAACTCAATCTTTTTGAATCTTGAATTCTAATTCATTATTGAATTAAAATATTACACTAATATCTTTAATCCAATTGAACCTAGAATTCAAATTCCCCATAAAAATTTTGAATTAAAATATTACCTTAATATTTTTAATTCAATCATTTGAAATCTAGATCAAATATTTGAATTCAAATTTAAGCCATGATTTTAATTAACAAAACATTTTATTAATTAAAATACTCTATATGGATGAGGCGCCAACCTCCTCCTAATTTCCTAATATTACTGAATTTAATAAATCAATAATTTCCTAACTCTTAGAAACCTTATCCAATTTATTATTCCCTAATATTATAAATAGGAATATAATTGTAAATAGACTAATCCAATTATCTATTTAAACAATTATCATATATATATATATATTTAAATTTTTCCCACAAATCTAAATATCATATCTGTAGATATTTATTTAAGACAAGACTTCATGTCCCAATACAATCAATTATGTCTTAAACGGTGTCACCAATGTGACCCACGAATTAACCCTAATTCGTGTCCCTGCTTGGCATCTGGTTCCTGCTCGTGTGTGACCCAGCAGGCCCCACGTGAAGTTGGCAGCAAGTCATCTCCATGACTCACAAGTCGAGAGCAGACTCTAGCAAGCCATCACGACTACTCAAAACACGTGAGTTATCGTTTAACCCCGAAACAACTTAACCTTAGTACCACCTTGTCTTGATACCTTTTTGTCCTACGATATTTTGGTCATGGATTAGGCATGGGAAAGTCATCCATAATCCAAACCACAACTTTCTCGATTCCTTGAGTAAGTCCCATTTACCAGTGTGGCCACACATTCCTTGGACAGACTCATCGAGGGGCCCAGTTAAATATCTCCCATCTCCATGAGGGACAAAATTCCATCTTGGTCAACCACATTCCTCAGCACGACAATCAATCAAACCCGTACTCAGCCCTTATGGCTACCCTGTTACGGGTAACGTTAGACTAAGCCAAAGTTTGACAACTGCAACGCCGGAATAATCAAGACCTCAGGTCTAAGGGCATCGTGATAGGTGTACAGGAGAGACTAGCTAATGACTGAAACCCATGCAGAACTCTCTGGGTCGGTCCAGCAATTTGTAACTCCTTACATAATTGCGCTATGACTCTCGTCCCAGCATCTAGTGCATGCATCTCTATGCACCGAGGTCATGCTGGTCTTAGTTCATTTTAAGTTCCCACTCGAATGAGAGACCAGGGACTGTTTAGACTAATTATCTCATAATTAATCACGGACTGTTATCATAGTAAACATGCTAATAATATGATAACCATTAATTTATCTCCATAAATTAATTAATATGTTCCAAACATATTTATAAAATGATTGGCCCTAGGGCACAATCTCCATCAGTCTTGTCTTAAATAGAATCTTCGTTTGTGATATTTAAATTTGTTAGACAAGTTTAAATATATTAATTGTTAAATAGTTAATTTGATTAATCTATTTACAATTGAGTTGTTATTTAAAATATTAGGGAATAATGAATTGGCAAAGTCTCCTAAAAGTTAGGGGATTATTGATTTATTAAATTCTCTAATATTGAAAGATAACAAGAGGAGGGTGGCGCCTCACTCTTGAATTAATTAATGAAATATGATTTTGTTAATTTGAATTCAAGATTTAAATTTGAATTCAAGATTTGAATTTGAATTCAAGATTCAAGTTTGAATTAAGATATTAGGGTAATATTTTAATTCAATTTGTTAAGGATATTAATAAGTCGGTTATAACTTCCTTAGAGTTAGGATTGTTATCTTATTTATTAAATTCCTATAAAACTAATAAAGGAGGTGGCGCATTCTTGTGGATCAAGTGCAAGATTTGATCTTGCATTTTGAATTTCAAGAATGCATTGTGAATTTAAATTAAGATATTAGTGTAATATTTTAATTAAGAATTCAATTCCTCCTGACTCATTCCAACCAATGGGAAGTGGGCATTCAAGATTTAGGTTTCAAGATTTGATCTTGAAATTTAAATTTAAATTGCCTTTTAATCTTGAATTATAATATTAATGTAATTTTATAATCAAGATTTAGGGATTCCCTAATTTGATTAGTAATTCCCTATTTTCAATATTACAATTCCCTATTTTCATGAGTTAGGAATGGGACTCTATATATACACACTCAAGTCGCCTAGAAACTCTAGCCCAAAGTGAGAGGTCAAGTCGCCTAATCCAAGTGGGAAAAAGAGAGTTTTGTGAAAACCCTAAAACTTAGGGTTTAGGCGAGTTGTGAGGAGTAAGTCGCATAACCCTAGAGTTGTGTGGCCAAGAATTTGATTCTTGGTTTTGTGCCACCAAATCTTGGAGTTCTTCAAGAAGTGTTCTTGAAGATTCAAGATTGTAGATCGGTTCCCGTGATCTCTTGGAGAAGGGATCGAAGGCTAGCACCTGGGTATCTGCCAAACTGTTCATGTGGATCACCGGCAGAAGAAGGACACGAGTCTGTGGACTTCACGGAAATTGCAGTCATTCAGCATTCTCTGATATAGGTAAACATCTCATCTCACTGGTATAAACACATGTAGTGGATCCTGTGGAGGAGATTATAGGTTTTGTAAAAATTTTAAATTTTAACTTTTTTCCGCTGCGCTCGCTCTATAATCTCCAACATTAACATGGTTCGTTAAATGCACATTAATTATCTTTTCTTTATCTTTTATGAACTATGATAGTTCATCTCTAGGGTTTCTCTCAAGTATTGTCTTAATTATTCATATTAATTTGTGACAACTCTATACTCAAAATTATAAACTACAACCTTCATCATAGTTTTCTTAGTCTCATCACATTGAGTTCCGTGAGAGATTCGACTTTTGGTTAGCATCTATACTATATTCTAATAGATATAGTAATACTTGCGAGGCTCGAGTATTATTAAATTTGGCTCGCTTGACACCTTACGACGGGTGTCTGACCAATGTTGTTCAAGGACAAATCTTGTATATACTCTTGTGAGATTGTATATTCTCTTTTTTAAATGTGATGCGACACCCGTCGTAAGGTGTCAGGCAATCAAATTTAATTATACTCGAGCCTTGCAAGTATAACTATATTTATTAAAATATAGTATAGATGCTACTGCAAGGTCGAATCTCTCGCAGAACTCAATGTGATGAGGCTAAGAAAATTGTGACCAAGCTTGTAACTTCTATTTTTGACGGTTGTCACGATTTAATATAATATAAGAGTCAAAACAATACTTGACAGAAAACCCTAGAGATAGACTATCATAGTTCGTTCATCATAGAGGATAGATAATTGATATGCATTTACTTAACCAAGTTAGACTATGTATTTAAACAATAAACACAATGAATCAAACAATGGAGGGAGAACATAAGATTAGGATAGGTAACTCAACCAAACTAGGTTATGAGCAATTTGTCAAAGCTCTTCAAGGCAATCTATATAATTGTAGTATCCGAACAACAAACAAATATATAAATCAATAACAATCCTACTTATATTTATGAGATGGATAGAAGACTCTTTAGCAAACCCTAAAGAGCAACTTTATTAATCGAGAAAGAGACAAACTCCAAGAATGTCAAGGTTTCATTCCCTAATAAAGCATTGATATAATAAATCTAACATATAAACAACTTCTACAATTACCTTTGAAGGAGTTGATCATACCTCATAAATGCAACATCAACATCTGGAATCTACAACGAATCACAGTGAACTCAAGTCATATCTTTGAGGCATTCCTCAAGTATCTACCTATTTAGTTACTCATGCTCAAGGTACAGAACTATTCTAAACTAAACTATATCTATCTTGGAACTGGAATGAGTGAATTCGTCTTTTGAGCATGGAATGACGACCTCTATTTAATTATTTATAGTACTGAGTAGTGTGTTTGGTCCGCAAGTCAAGGAAGATATTTTGAGCTTGGATCGTTGATCTACGACGACAGCCCAATACAAAGGCGCACCGAAATATCTGCGATATTTCGATTATATCTTCGTATCTTGAATCTTAGCCGTCCAAATTATACTCTACTGCTTCGAATTAATTTGCGCCGCGAGATTTCCAACTTGGGCCGTTGGCTCAAGAGAAGGCGCAACACAATAGTGCACTGAAGCTTACTTGCTGACGTCATAATCCTATCAGATACGTGCGCCGTGGGAAATACCTGGCTTGCACCGGCGGCTCATCCAACGGCACAAGAATATCTTGTGCTCAACGTGATCTTCTAGAATATTTTGATATTTTCCTCTTGGTTTGGCCTTGTTTGGATATCTGAAACACTAAATAAACCATTAAGTAGCACCTATTTACAAAGTACAATAAATAAGCACTAATTAACCTATTTTATCTACTCTATTCACCACACCTTGATGTTGCCCTTAGCATATTAATTGGTCTAATTCTAATGTATTATTATTATAAACACATCAAAAGAAGGCCAAATAACTTGTTCACTTTTGGGGTGATCAAATACCCCACACTTAAGACTTTGCACTCTTGAGCAAAGGTGCGAAGCAGAAGAATAGAGAATATGCAAAGAATCGAGGAACTTTCCCACGTTCATGATTCAAGGCCAACACATAGTCACAATCTAAAGCTAGAGAATTCACCAAGAAAGTAACTCTGTAAAGTAGTGCAATCCAATTTCTATAAGACCAATTCTATAAGTGTATCACTCTGCTCACTAATTGGGTATTATTTCTCTCTAGTCATACCTTACACTAAGTTTCTACCATAAGCTTGTAAAAACTCTCAAAGTCTCCACTTTAAGCGAAATAATGATTCTTAATCAAGAGGACTTTAATAGGATTGTAATGTATGGAAAAGGCTAATATATATGAGAAGAAATATAAGGAGAAAAGAAAGAAATGCGGTGTTTACTTAAAAATCTCTCTTCAAGTTTTTTTAACAATTCAACTCCACTTATCCAGCAAAAGAAAGTAGCTAGTTCACTGTAAGGCTCATTTAAGTCATGTGGCACAGGACTCTATTCTTTTTACTGGCTAGTCTTTTTCTCTTGATAGGCTCTTATGATAACACTTTTGATATTAGAGCTTTCTCAAAGTTACTTTTGATATTTTTTTGGATGACTTATATGTATTTTTTTCTTTCTTTTTGTCGAGATCTTTTATATATTTTTCTAATAACTTTGCAAGCTAAATTCACCCATGAGAGTTGAATTGAAAAGTTCATCTTTATGAGAAGGTTTAAAAGTACACCTTAGTGTATAGGCTCAAAGGGGCTAACAAAGGATATATATATATATATATGGTAACTGGCTAGTGTTTGGTATAAAGGGTTGAAGAAACAAGTGCCTCTATCATATTAATAATCATTAAATCTAATAAGCTTTAACCAAGAATCAAGACAAGTTCTAGAGAAAACAAAACTAAGAGACTAATTTCTCTCTCTAAGTAGATATATATATTATGTTATTTAGGTTTAATCTTCCAACAAGGCTGGGTTTCTCTCAAATTGGTCTATAAAAATCTAACAATACTACTAAACTTAGAAAATTAGTTAGATTATTCTAAGGCTATAGAAAATAACTAAGACTAAACTCTTATCATGAATATGAAATTATTCACTCAAAACTCAAAACATATTAAAAATTCGACTAATTCGAATTCTATTCAAAAAGTGAAAAATAAAAAGTGAAGTAAATTTAAATAAAGCACTAAAAATAGGTGAAAATAAAATTTTTAAATTTTAAAGTTTATAAAATTTTCAGATTAATACCAAATTTTTGGGTGAACCAAAATATAAGTTACTCTAACTTAATCCTCTCCCCCACACTTAGAAGAACACATTGTCCTCAATGTAGAAGGAAAAGAAAAGAGGAAAATTAAAAACTGGGAAATATTAGACTATATTATTATTAATAATTATTTTTTCATTATTATTATTAATTATTTTTTATTTTTTTCTAAGTTGAAAATGGTCTGAGATCATAAAAATAACAAAAGTCCAAATATATATTTTATTTATGATAAATCAAAGGCAAATTGTTGACAAATATATTAGAAAACTGAATAAAATAAAGACTAAAAAATAAAGACAGAACGATTCATAAATGACAGAATTAAAAAAAAACAAAATTGCAAAACAAATAAACTAATCCTAAACTAGACTTAGACTAATCTTAGACTAATCCCTATTGTGTTCTAAATATTGTAAATATTTTATGCTTTTAACGTTATCTAAGAGTTTCTTGAGCAAGTTCCGAATTGCAATCACTTCACGCAATAGAGACTGACGTGGCTCCATGTCACTCTGTGTGGATGAAGTACTTGTTGAAGTTTCATCAGTGTTAGTTCGTAGTTTCTTAGTCGGTTGAGTCTCGACACTGGCCACTAGTCGTATAGGAATGGGAACTTCTTGAGGTGTATGCGGTATGAATCACGTCCCATGAAGTGGTACTACTTCCCTAACCTCTAAGATACAAGCATCGGGGATTGGTTCATCTCCCTCTAGCCAAGGTATATCCGCTCGGGCAGCCAAGTAGCATATGGTGCGCGAGAAGTAGAGCATAGTTAGCTTCTTCCTTCCAAGGCATAGCCGTAGCTGCTCGTGGATGATTTTTCCAAAGTCCACGGGGTAACATTGGAGAATACAATAGGCCAAGACGGCTTGGTCCATTGACATGCGCCCATTAGGAGGACTTGGAATAAATCTAGAATCTATGATCTTATGGAGTAGTCTTGCCGCAGGGGTTGAATGCATGGTAGAGAATGAAGTGATCACCCTTTGATCATTTTCAGCAGGATAAGAGTCATCGAGGTATAGATAGATAAGATTCCCAAGGGATGCTATAGTTGTTCGATATTTTTGGAAAGAACAATTGGGCACAGATCGACAACCAAACACGAAATTCATTGCACTGGCGAAGCAATCCACATAGGTTCCTCGGAGATAAACTCTATAAAGGTTGGCAATATCGACATGGGAATAAAATTCCCATACCATGTTAAGACTGCCTTTGATAGGTGGTTCAAAGAATCCTCGAATTTTTCTCTCTCGAATGGCTAGGTTGAGTTCTTCGATCACGGGATCGGAGTAACTTATCCCTTTTTCGGCGTGAATTGGAAGATGACGAATAAAGTCATCGTGATAGCTCTTAGCTAGGATGCTCTTGAATTGGGCCATATCTACAGATCAATAATTATAATTAATATTATAATTATCGGGAATCTAGAAAACTCTATGACAAACTATCTAGACACTACAAACTCATCTCAAATCACCTCTGAACCTTATCGCGCAAACAAAATTATAATTTGGGGTTGCGCCGTCATGCTGCGCCGCCGGCTCAAGAGCTGGCGCAAAAAGTTTTGCAAAGTTTTCAAAAATTTTGACAACAAGGCCCCAAATTACCCTTTTGTTGGCAGAGATAAGTCCTAAAGTCGACTTTGACAAAAAGATCTTATCCTAGAAGTTCCTAACGAATTCAATGAAAAACCGTAAAGGCTTACCTTGGATTTGAAGGAAGACTTGCAAAGAGAAGGATTTAAGCTCTCAAGAGAGTGCTCTAGGAGCTTTGGAAGTGAAAAATGCGTTTTGAGAGTTGAGAGAAGCCTAGAGGTTTGAGGGGGTATTTATAGGGGTGAAAATCTAAGATATCCTAATATATTCGTCAAATCCGCGCGATTTAAAATCTAACTTTAAATCAGATTTGATAGAGTTTAATCGAGATTAAACTGTCAAATGATTTGACGTTGCGCCGCCAAGTGCGCCGCAGGCTCAGCTGGCGGCGCAGAAACAAAAATTTGAGATTAAAGTGCATATTTGTTTTCTTATTTATCCTAAACCGACATGTCTTATGATGTTTAGTCTTATAATAGTAGTCTCACATGATAAGACGATAAAGTGCATATTTGTTTGCGAGCGTACCTTTTTGTGTGATCCCTGTGTCATCAATGAATGATCCATTGGGCTAATTCATGTCTTTAATAGTTATTCCTTTGCGCTTCGGTTCGAGCACCCTGTCTATGCCTATGAAGTCCACATAAATCCTTTCGGTTGCGTTCTTGCACACGGCATCTACATTGTGGAGCCATTCTTCAATACTTAGACATTCAGCACATATGCCTAAGCTTTTGCACGAACACATGGAGGCTAGAGTCTTAGGCTTGTAGTTGTCTTGAAGTAGGCAATCGAAGTCTGCTGCTCCTATCTCCTTTTCTACAAAACTACAAACACTATAGCACGGGGCTATAGTTGGGTTATTTTTGTAGCACATAGGCTGCTATACAGCCTTGCGCTTGGAAAAATTTGCTTTACGTGCTGGTTTCTATTTAACCTTGGATGTTATGAGGTCTTCCTCCTCCTCCTCGAAGAGTGAACTAATGTTCATGTCTTTGAGATCTATTTCTGGTATATGCAGGCTAGGATCAGGAGGGTCTATGTTCAAAAGTGTTTTGAGGTCAAGGTCCTTCTTTTTAAATGTGCCTCCTAGGTTTTTGCTAGATGTACAAATGCTTCATGTTCCCAACACGGAGTATTCATCGGATTTGTTCGAATTGTACATCGTGAGTGTGATGTTTTCATGTCTGTTGTCTATAGTGATCTTTCCATCCTTCATGCTAATATTGACATTAGCAGTCCGTAGGAAAGGTCTGCCTAAGATTATAGTGTAATCGATAGCTCTCTCACTACCGGTGTCTAGGACATAGAAGTCGGCGGGAAAGATTAGATCTTTCACCTTGACTAGGACTTCTTCCACTATTCCTAAGGGGCGTCTACTGCTCTTGTCGGCTAATTGCAGGATCAACCCTGTATCCTTAAGTCCTTCCGTGTTCAAGAAATCGTAGACTGACTTGGGCATAACGTTGATGGCTGCTCCTAAATCCAACAATGCTCCATTGACTACAGCTTTTCCTATCATGGAGGGGATGGTAAACGGACCAGGATCCTTGCGTTTTATAGGTAACTGGGGATTTAAAAGGGCTGAAATGGTAGGACTTAGTTGAAGTTTCTTTTGGGATGTTTAATTTTTCTCAACTAAGTTTTTAAATACCTTGGTATACCTAGGGACTTTCCTAACCTACTCTAATAAGGGGGCATTGACTTTTAGTTTTCCTAGTAAGTCTTATATCTCCTTATCCTTCTTTTCCTCTAGTTGTTCCTGTTGGAGATTGTGCCCTAGGGCCAATCATTTTATAAATATGTTTTGAACATATTAATTAATTTATGGAGATAAATTAATGGTTATCATATTATTAGCGTGTTTACTATGATAACAATCCTTGATTAATTATATGATAATTAATCTAAAACTATCCCTGGTCGATCATTCACGTGGGAACGTAAATGAACCAAGACCAGCATGACCTCGGTGTATAGAGATACATGCACTAGATGCTTCTCGAGAGCCATGGTGCAATTTTGTAAGGGTTACAAATTGCTGGACCGACCCGGAGAGTCCTGCATGGGTTTAGTCATAAGCGAGCCTCTCCTGTACACCTGTCACGATAGCCTTAGACCTGAGGTCTTGACTATTCCGGCATTGTAGTTGTCAAACTTTGGCCTAGTCCAACGTTACCCGTAGCAGGGTAGCCATACAGGCTAGGTACGGGTTTGGTTGATTACCGTGCAAAGGAATGTGGTTGACCAAGATGGGATTTTGTCCCTCATTTAAGATGAGAGATATTTAACTGGCGCCCTCGATGAGTCTGTCCAAGAAATGCGTGGCCACGCTGGGAATTGGGACTAACTCAGGAAATCGAGAAAGTTGTGGTTTGGATTTTGGATGACATTCCCGTGCCTGATCCATGACCAAAATATCGTGAGACAATAGGAATTATGACAAGGTGGTATTTAGGTTAAATCGTTAAGTCGTTAAAGCGATAACTCCCGTGTTTTGGGTAGTCGTGATGGCTTGCTAGAGTCCGCTCACGACTTGTGAATCATAAGATGATTTGCTGCCAACTTCACGTGAGGCCTGCTGGGTCACACATGAGCAGGATCAAGATGCTAATTTTGGGACACGAATTAGGGTTAATTCGTGAGTCACTTAGGTGACACAATTTAGGACATAGTTAAATGTCTTAGGACATTAAAACTTGTCTTAGATAAATATCTATGATTATAGTATTTAAATTTGTTAGACAAATTTAAATATAAATTAATTGTTAAATAGTTTTACAATTAAATTCTTGTTTAAAATATTAGGGAATAAATAAATTAAATAAGTTTCCTAAAAGTTAGGAAATTATTGATTTATTAAATTCACCAATATTAGGAAAACAAGAGATGAGGGTGGCGCCTCTATTATCTTAATTTTATTAATGAAAATGTTTTATTAATTAAAATAAAGATAAGAAGAATATCTTTTGAAAAGATATGGGATTTGAATTAAAAGATATTAAAGTAATATTTTTATTCAAAATTGTTAGGAATTAGTTATAACCACCTAAGGAGTTTGGGTTGCTATAAAATTCCTCCAAAGACACATGAGGAAGGCGCCTAGCTTGTTTCTTGGGGTGCAAGATTTGATCTTGCACTTTGAGTTTGAGAGATAGGCAAATTCGAATTTTATAGTTATTAATATTAAAGTAATATTTAAATTATAAAATCAAATTCCTCATGACTCATTCCAACCAATAGGATTTGAGCAATAAAGATTTGATCTCAAGATTTGATTTTGAGACTCAAATTCGATTTGCCACCCATTTATTTTTGAATTATAATATTAAGTTTAATATTATAAATCAAAAGATATATTGAGATATCTTAAGATATCCAATATCTTAGAGATATCCTAATTGGATTAGGATTCCCTAAAACTAGGAATGAGAACACTATAAATAGGGCTCTAGGCGCCTAACACAAAAACAAGTCACAACACACATCAATTCTTGGTCAGACCAAGAATTTCGCCTAGAGCACCCATTGAGAGTGAAAATTCGCCTAGTCCTAATATTGTGAGAGTGAGTCGATTTTCTTGAAAAGAAAATTGGACCTGCACCTGATAATATTAGTACTCCCCAATCAATCTTGATAATCAAGAACAGTTCTTGATTATTCAAGAATCATAGATAGAGTTCCCGTATTCACTTGGGAAGAAGTGAAGGAGGCTAGCACCTGGGCATCTGCCAAACTGCTCGTGTGGATCACCGGTAGAGGAAGGACACTCAGTGGACTTCTCAAATTCGCGAACACGATAAGTCACCGATTGAAACTAGGTAAACATCTTTTCTTACCTGGTATAAACATAGTTAGTGGATCCTGGAAGGAATCACAGAGTTAGCTTTTTATCAAGTTTTGTCAAGTTTTTTTTATTTTTCCGCTGCGCTCCCTCTGTGATTTCCCAACAGTTCCTTAGTCATTAAATGGGAGTTTGGAAATGGCAGGTCTTCCACCTTAGTTTCCATCTCATTTATAGCAGGGGTTTCTGTCTTTTCCTTCTTGTAGTTGAAACCAGAGAAGAGAATTAGGCATACCTAGGATGTTTTTCTATTATGGCCCTAAAGTTTTCTCCTCCCTTGACTTCTATAAATATTTCCTAAGGCTCAAGTTCTTCTAGGGTTTGTACGAAGGTTTCTTGAGTAGGGTTTCCTATAGGCTTGGTTTCGCTAGTAGTAATGGCATGAACTCCCTTAGAACTGCTAGGGGTACTTACGTTATTCACTAAGGCTTGGAAACTTCGGTCACTCTCGATTGCTCGTAAGACTGTTTGCTCAAGATACTTATGCTTGCTCTCCATGTTTTCTACTCTTTTATTCTTTTTTATGGATCTTATTGTTTTATTTAAATCTTGATCTAGGGGAACTAAAGACTCTAAAAGTTTCCTAGGCATATACTAGAAAAGATAATAACTAAAATAATAAAGACTAAAGAGATAAAATTAAAATAGACTCAAACAAACTAAACAAATAACAAAAGACTCAAAATCAAAAAGAAAATAAACTAAAAAATATAAGAAATAAAAAAAACAAAGACTCTAAAACAAAAACAAGACTAAAAAATAAAGACTCAAAACCGAAAAATTAAAGACTTTAAAAAGAAAAAGACTCAAAAACAAATCACAATTTCTTAGGAACACAAGAAAGAGTTCCTCGGCAACGGCGCCAAAACTTGATGCGACACCCGTCATAAGTGTTGGGAATTCTAGGCGCCTAACGCAGCGGAAGAAAATATAAAATTTAAAATAAAACGCGCCAAGTCCTAAAATTCCCGAACGGATCCACTAGCAGAATTTAAAACTTTTAGATAGTGGTATACCTCACGAGTTTCAATCGGTTGGTTGTACAAGGCGTGTGCAAAGAGTCCACTCTCAGCGTTCTCCCTCTGCCGGTGATCCACACGAACAGTTTTCCGGGCACCAAGGTGCTAGCCTTCCGTTCCTTTCTCCAAAAGAACCAGGGACCCAATCTACAGTGTTTGAATTCAAGAACTCCTTCTTGAATCCAAAAGACCAAAGGTGGCGCAATAGAGAATTCCCTACAAGAACTCCTTCTTGTTTTTCCTTCTCTCACAAACCCTAATTTTTTGTGACTGCAAATCGAATTTCCTAACTCCTTAGGCAAATTCGATTTTTCCTATCTCAACTCTTGGGAGCCCAAAAAAATTCTCTCACTTGGAAGTGCTAGGGTCTGTTCTTGAGAATGGTGATTTCTCTCTCTACAAGGAGGATGACAAAATCACACAATGAATCCTCTCTATCCCTTAGGTGCCTAGCCCAAGGGTTTTAATAATTATTTTTAGAGCATTATTATAATTCCATAATCATAATAATATGGCTTCATGAATTGAATTTACAATTAAAATATTACCATAATATTTAATTTAAATTCAAATCGTAATCTTAGGGAATCAAATGGAAGATCAAATCTTCCCATGGGACCCACCTAAGAAGGCGCCATATGCCTCTAAATTTCCCTTGGAATTTTATAAATCAAAAACATTCCTAACTCTTAGGAAGTCATGATTTCCCAAAGATTCTATGATTCAAATCTTTTGATATCTATATCAAATCTTTTGAATTCAAACTCATGATTTAAATTAATAAAACAATTTTATTAATCTAAAATCACCAAAATGAGGCGCCACCCTCATACAATATTGGGGAATTTTATAAATCAATAATTTCCTAACTTTTAGAAATCTTATCTGATTTATTTTCCCTAATATTTTAATTGTAAATAATTAATCCCCATTAATCATTTAACAATTATTATATTTAAACTTGTCTCACAAATTTAAATATTTCACAACTGTAGATTATTTAAGACAAGACTTAATGTCCCAGACATTTTATTATATTTAAACTTGTCTCACAAATTTATTATTTAGGTAGGTAACTCCTTACCAATCACATCTTATGTGACTCTTAGATCCTTATGGGACTGTATCATCTCATGATACTTATTATGGCATGTTTATCCTATCTAATGTCTTGAGGTCCAAAACCGTTTTGATAACCCCATTAAGTTACACGGTAAAACATGTGAATGGCTAGGTTCAAAACAACGAGGCCGAAGCTCAACCCCAAATCATCAAGGCCCAACTGCAATACGTGTCGCGAAGGCGATCACCGCATTCAAAGAACCAATATTTCAATGGGCGTCGTGTTGAAACTCCCATTCACATGTGTCTCCTCAAGGTCAAGGCAGATACGTGTCGCGTCGGCCATCACCACTCCACGATGAACGAGATTTCGACAGGGCGTTTTAGCGATGGCATTAAAACTTAAGATTTTCTAAAAGGGTTTCATTTTTATTTATTAAAATGTTCCGTTTTATAGTTTAATTTCAAAACTCCTTTTAAAATTAAACGAGTTATGCCACATGTTTATTACCCCATGTATCTCATACATATAAACATGTGCCCGGATTTTGTATCGTATACAAAATCCCACGCTCGTATCGTATACGTGGTTGCAGCGCGATATATAATGTAGCATGTTAAAATTTCGCACCCTAAACATACATCTAGCGCATCACATACAAGCTAAATGTAAAACATACACCGTGTTTAGATATAGCCCATCTACCCTATAATTCTCCCAAGCCAATGAGAGAATTTTTCTAAAAAGAAAAATAAAAATTACACGTGAATAAACCCCAGTTACATTGAGGTATAAACTGAAAGTAAATTTACATAAGAGTAGAGGGAGACGACACGCAGGCCGTATTTACCGAAATAAACCTCCTAGAGCCATATCCAACACCACACAATTCAAATATGAACAATTCATACAATTATGTCAAACACGACATGCAACACAGATATTAAAAACCATTTTTAAGATTGTGTTCAATTTAGGGTCTGTGCAATTTTAACATGCATTTCTTGAAATTAGGCCTTTTATCAATAATTATAAAACTCAAGAATCTCATTCAAGAATTTTAAATTATTGATCCCCAATAATTTTAAAATTCACAATTTTAATAAATTTCAAGCCACCTCTATAATATTATAATTAAAACACTTTTAATTATAATTATAAAGGATTTTCGATTTTGGCCTAAAACTTCAAGAAAATTTTTCAATCGATTCAAACGATTCCATATGTATCATATTCATATAATTTGCACCTTTTTCTGTAGATTGAATTTTTAAGAAAAACTTTCGGTGGATTTTTGTAAAACCAAAAACGCTGATTGAAAGCGGTAAACACACATACCATACATCATATGTACACATAAATAGTTTTAAATCCTAGAACTAACGTGGCTCTGATACCACTGTTGGAAATTCTAGGCGCCTAATGTCACGACCCCCTCTATGGAGGCACGTGACCGGCACGGACATGGGCCTACCCATGCCGTAAGCCTAATCATAGACAATTCATAACAACCCAACAAACATAAATGAATCATGATGTAAGTATATTCTTCAAAGTACTCGGACATAATAAACGCAATGCTCACATGCATAACTGTCAGCCCATAGTATCACTAAATATTAATTTCATTTCAAGGAACCAACAAAATACACATTTAATTAATCTCTGACATAATCAAGGCGCACAAAATGATAATGATACATAGCCTCGAATCCTCTCCCTAAGTACTGGTGGAGCTGACAGACTAAAGTTTAATGCAATCTACTTGAAATCTTAAATAAAACAAAAACCCACAAAAACGATGACATAGGCTCTTGATTGGCTTCCTCCGAGAATTGAAGTAGTGGCTTGACTTGAACCTGTATCTAAAAAAAATGTTAAACGAGGGGTGAGTCGAAACTCAGTGAGTGGCTAACCAATTCCAAACTTGGGGGTCACCAACAAAGCCATAACTCAACAACAATGACCAATCTATAATAACATTCACTCACTTAAATGATCCGACATATTCAGTGATTAAAACCTTAATCGAATCACAAGGTATGAAATAATCCAAGACGAAATAATTTGTCGAACCTTTAGAGAAATTACAATATGTGAACAACCTCAGGTTTAAGAAAGTCTTTTGGAAGTAAAGAATTTTTAAGAAAACATTATTCGAAGATTCAATGAGAAAATATAAAGTTTAGTAACAAAGTAAGAAAAGATTTAGAGCTTTGTTAAAACCAAAATTTGGGAAGGTAATCAAGTAATAAAATCTTCTTTTGAAGCTCCTTACCAGATGCGATCGTTTAATATGATAGAGTATGTAAATCAACCACAGATTTAAAATTCACAAGGGTTTACGATTAAATCCTTTAGGGCTATCAAGTTAAAGAAAACTCATGAGAAAACATTAATTTATATATAGTCATACGTTTAGAGATACTAGGAACCAAACTTTGTAAAAACTATTTTAAGCAAAAGTAGTTTGGTAAAGAATAATAGTTTAAAGAAAGATACTGATTTAAAATGAAATCACGTTTGTTTACCTCTATGGCATCTACACGTAGGATAGCCAACATCGCAGAAGTCATTCGACAAATATCATTTAGACTATCAAAGATCTCCAATTCACCCAATGTCAATAATACCAGTATTCAACCTTACAAAGTCATCAATTCCATAGCAAATGAAATGTCAATACCCCCAATCGTAACAATCATCATCAACTTATAATAACGTAAAGTCTCAACGTAAACCAATTAATGAAAACTATTAACTTATAAGAAAGTGAATGCTCAATGCAAACAAGATTCAACAATCAATTCACCACCAATCACAGGTAACACACAATTATGAGATTTCAAGTCTGCCTCCACTCATGAGGGAACCGCACACAGCATCACCTCAAGTTCTCAACCCGTGGGGACCGCACACAGCTTTTCACCCATCGGGACCGCACACAGCATTATCTCAACCCGTGGGAACCGCACACAGCTTTTCACCCATCGGGACCGCACACAGCATTATCTCAGTCATTTCACAAACAATTAACGGTACAGGACACACCAAAGTAAATAAAGGTAGGTTTTTAATCAATATCGCAACTAACACTATGAGAGAGCAATCACATATGCACATACACAAACACAACTCAAATTCAAACCAAACACAAACACAAACACAAATACAAATACGAATATAAATACAAGTACAAATACAAATCCAAATACAAATACAATTACAATTACAAATATAAAATACAAATACAAAGACAATCACAAATACGGCTATAAACACAAACACAAACACGAATACAAGCACAATTGAATATGGTCAACTCAGAACATACAACACTATAATAAAAATTAAATACTATCTCTAACACCAATCAAGAGTAAAAAAGCATTTAGTATAAGTAATATCAACAATCCACATCGCACAATTATGAAATAGGTAATATCACAATCAAACACATATGTCAGCCAATCATCACACTTGATTCACAAATATAGCACAATATTAGTATTTCAACTTCAATGCATCGGGGAGTACACAAATCATCACCTCGACCCTCAGGTGAGCACTTATAACAGTATTTTCAGTTTTCCTCCACTCATGCATGAGGAGTATCATCTCGTATTCACCTCAGCCCTCAGGGGAGCACACATAAACATAACCATTTCTCAAATAGTCAGTAACATCAATCATGTCTGAATGAGTAACGAGTCTCAGTCATTATCACAACCAATACTATACAAGAGAGCATATTCGTATCCAAAATATACATTGGATGTAAGAACGTTGCATTTTTGGAGGCTTAGGATCAAGTAAAACATAATAGAAATATACAATTTTACATAGGTATTATCAACCACAATCTCAACCAGTGCTAACAATAGAATTAATTTCTTTAGCAACATCACCAACCCTCCACGGGCCAAGATAAGAAAGCCACTCACCTCGATCCGGAAGATAGATAACTACTCTCTTTTAGCTTTCGGCCGACGATCGGTATATATCTATAAATACATTCACAAACAAAGATTCAATCAACTTGCTATGAGAAACAACACTAAATGACCCAAAGGTCCAACCCCTCACAAGCTATCATCTTAGCCCCTAGTAACAAGCCTTTACTCAAAGAACTTATCCTACCCTTACTCACACCCACCTAGGATCTTAACACTTGAACAAGAGACCAAAGGGAGACATGGGTATCAATTTGGGAGCTTTCATTAATATTTGAAAACTAGTTTAAAATGTATTCACCAACAAGTTTCACAACTATTGACTTGAGTCAATTTCACAAACTTGACACTTCCACTCTTTCAAGTTTAACTTGCATAAATTGATTCCAACATTTTAAATTCAAGATTATCGTTTCAAAACTCTCCATAACCCCAAAGGATTCCGTTTTGTTTCATCAAAATTATTCAAATCACCCATATGGACCAAAATGCAAAATTTAATTTTTTTTGAGCATGAACACCAAGTTTCACAATACACTTTCAAAATTCATATCAATGTATTATAACTTATTTCAATTGTCCATTGAACTCATATAAACCAACAATTTCAAGAAAACAAGAAGATTTGATCAAAAACCCCAAAATTTCCAAATTTTCGTCACTTTTGAACCCTAGAGTCAAAACAGTCCCAAAACTCAACTTTATGGAGTTTTAATAGCTTCAAGAGGTACCCAACATGATACACTATCATCAAATGGTCCATTCCAACAAAGAATATCAAGAAAAATGAAGAATTTGATGATTTTCGGGTATACCTTCATTTTGGCCGAAAATGGTGTTTGGAGCTATTTACCCAAGCTTGTGTGGCTTCCAAAATGGCTATGGAGGTTGGGAGAATGAAGTGTGAAGCTTACTAATCAAGTTAACATCAACAAATTTGAGTTATATCAGAAAAAATCTAAACCACCAAGAGAAAAGGACCAAAAGAGGCGAGAAAAGCATTAGAGACTACCAATCAAGGAAGAGGGAAGGGAGGACGATGGTGGTGACAGTTCACCAGCGTTCACTGGCCATCATCAGACGACGGTGGGCCTGGGAGGAAGCAGCGGCAGGTTGCTCGCACGAAGGAAGAGGAGAACAAAGGATGGAGGACCAAATTATGGCTTCTCGGGTGAGGTGTGGGTTTTTCTTTTAAGAACAAAAGGGGTGGAGGAACTTGCGTGGGCTGTCTAGGAAATTCTAGAAAACTAAGGCAGATTTGGCATAGGGTTCAGAGGCTATAATTCTTGTTTCACCCCAAAAAGAATAAAATTATCTCAAAACAGTCCCTAAAAACATGAAATTTTAAAATTGAAATTTTTCAACAAAATTTATATTGTTGGTTTCGTCTCGAAGAGTAGATTCCAAATATATAATTTATTTTTTAAAACTCTATCTCTAACATATCCCGTTTCTTACTCGAATGAGATCTATTGCAGTGTCAAAATAAAAAGTCAGATCAAGTTTTAATCTCCGTTTGCTCCCAAATTTTTACCACAAGCTAAATAAAATATTGGGATTTGAAATATGACAAGTAAAATATTAAATTTCCATGTTCTCTAATTTCTAAAATTTATAACCCAAAACTCCTAATACTAGTTTAAAATTAGTTTAAAATTCTATCCAAAATTCAAAAAAAATCACTAATTCCATTCTTGAACACCCAAAACTAAATTTTAAAACTCGGGATCTCACACCTAACGCAGCGGAAGCAAATATAAAATTTAAAATAAAATGCGCCACGTCCTAAAATTCCCGAACGGATCCCTAGCAGAATTTAAAACTTTTAGATAGTGGTATACCTCACGAGTTTCAATCAGTTGGTTGTACAAGGCGTGTGCAAGGAGTCCACTCTCAGCGTTCTCCCTCTGCCGATGATCCACACGAACAGTTTTCCAGGCACCAAGGTGCTAGCCTTCCATTCCTTTCTCCAAAAGAACCAGGGACCCAATCTACAGTGTTTGAATTCAAGAACTCCTTCTTGAATCCAAAAGACCAAAGGTGGCGCAATAGAGAATTCCCTACAAGACTCCTTCTTGTTTTTCCTTCTCTCACAAACCCTAATTTTTGGTGACTGCAAATCGAATTTCCTAACTCCTTAGGCAAATTCGATTTTTCCTCTCTCAACTCTTGTGAGCGCAAAAAAATTCTCTCACTTGGAAGAGCTAGGGTTTGTTCTTGAGAATGGTGATTTCTCTCTCTACAAGGAGGAAGACAAAATCACACAATGAATCCTCTTTGTCCCTTAGGCGCCTAGCCCTAGGGTTTTAATAATTATTTTTAGAGCATTATTATAATTCCATAATCATAATAATATGGCTTCATGAATTGAATTTACAATTAAAATATTACCATAATATTTAATTTAAATTCAAATCGTAATCTTAGGGAATCAAATGGAAGATCAAATCTTCCCATGGGACCCACCTAAGAAGGCGCCATATGCCTCTAAATATCCCTTGGAATTTTATAAATAAAAAACATTCCTAACTCTTAGGAAGTCATGATTTCCCAAAGATTCTATGATTCAAATCTTTTGATATCTATATCAAATCTTTTGAATTCAAACTCATGATTTAAATTAATAAAACAATTTTATTAATCTAAAATCACCAAAATGAGGCGCCACCCTCATACAATATTGAGGAATTTTATAAATCAATAATTTCCTAACTTTTAGGAATCTTATCTGATTTATTTTCCCTAATATTTTAATTGTAAATAATTAATCCCCATTAATCATTTAACAATTATTATATTTAAACTTGTCTCAGAAATTTAAATATTTCACAATTGTAGATTATTTAAGACAAGACTTAATGTCCTAGACATTTTGCTATGTCTTAAATTGTGCCACCGAAGTGACCCACGAATTAACCCTAATTCGTGTCCCTTTAAGCGGTGTCCTGATCCTGCTCATGTGTGACCCAACAGGCCCCACGTGATGTTGGCAGCAAGTCATCTCTATGACCTACAAGTCGCGAGCGGACTCTAGCAAGCCATCACGACTACCCAAAACACGTGAGTTATCGTTTTTACCAAAACCGACTTAACCTTAGTACCACCTTGTCATAGACCCTATTGTCACACGATATCTTGGTCATGGATTAGGCACAGGAAAGTCATCCATAATCCAAACCACAACTTTCTCGATTTCCTAAGTAAGTCCCAATTTCCCAGCGTGGCCACGCATTTCCTTGGACAGACTCATCAAGGGTGCCAGTTAGATATCTCTCATGTTAGTGAGGGACAAAATCTCATCTTGGCCAATCCACATTCCCCAGCACGGCAATCAACCAAACCCGTACCTAGCCCTTATGGCTACCCTGCTACGGGCAACGTTAGACTAGGCCAAAGTCTGACAACTGCAACGCCGGAATAATGATGACCTAAGGTCTAAGGCGTCGTGACAGGCGTACAGGAGAGGCAAGCTGATGACTAAACCCATGCAGGACTCTCCGGGTCAGTCCAGCAACTCGTAACCCCTTACGTAATTACACCATGACTCTCGTTCCAGCATCTAGTGCATGCATCTCTATGCATCGAGGTCATGCTGGTCTTAGTGCATTTCAAGTTCCCACTTGAATGAGCGACCAGGGACAATTTAGACTAATTATCACATAATTAATCAGGGACTGTTATCATAGTAAACATGCTAATAATATGATAACCATTAATTTATCTCCATAAATTAATCAATATGTTCAAAACATATTTATAAAATGATTGGCCCTAGGGCACAATCTCCAACAGTAAGGTGTCAAGCAATCAAATTTAATTATACTCAAGCCTTGCAAGTATAACTATATTTATTAAAATATAGTATAGATGCTAACTCAAGGTCGGATCTCTCGCGGAACTCAATGTGATGAGGCTAAGAAAATTGTGACCAAGGTTGTAACTTCTATTCTTGAGGGTTGTCACGATTTAATATAATATAAGAGTCAAAACAATACTTGAGAGAAAACCCTAGAGATAGACTATCATAGTTCGTTCATCATAGAGGATAGATAATTGATATGCATTTACTGTTGGAGATTGTGCCCTAGGGCCAATCATTTTATAGATAT
>QANZ01035159.1:17213-27886 GCA_003254925.1 Chamaecrista fasciculata
AGGACCTATTCAAAAGAAATCTTATGAAAAGGAGAAAATTCTATAATATTAGAATTCTAAAGACCCTTTTATAATTAATTCTTTATGTTTTGATCCCTTTTAGTAAAGGGAAAGGACTTAAACGCATAAGAGAAGACTTTTTGGGAGATTTTTGACATTTTAACTAACATTTGCCGTTAAATCCTAACAGAAAAAAACCTCAGGGTACCAAATCGCTAACGGAGTAAACCACGGGGTACCACAATGCAAAAATTTTTCTTTCAGGGTACCAAAGGGGAACCGCCCCTAACCACAGGGTACCAAATTGCAATTTACCCAATAAAAATTAATATAAAATTATTGAACAAAAATATATTTTTACCTGAAGGAAAAAATTCTTTGAGTGGTAAGGAACCCAGGCTTTTTGACCGATATATATTTTAAAAAATAAATATTTACTAAATGATATTTATTATAAAAATATTTACTAATATATATTTTGTTTTGCGGCGGAAGTGTCATTTTTTATTTTGCCGGCAAGCATGTTTTGTACACAAGTTGCTATCGGTGGTAGCGACTTGTGTGCAAAATATGAATGTTTTGCACATTCACATTTGCCTGCATGCAGCCAAAAGTGAAAACTACAAGATGATACACAATAGTTTTGACTTTCTTGCACATGAATATATCTTCTAGGACCTAAATTAAATTTCACAAAAACATTCAAGAGCAAAATGTTATTTAATCCAAAGCAAAGTGCTTTGCTCTAAACTGTGGTCCACATTGTAAAAGCGTGTTCCACCTTGCAAAGCTATCCTCAACCACGGTTTTGATTTGAACAAAATTGGTTTTGCAAATCCATTCTTTTACCTCTTCTCTCTCCTTCGGATCGAAATCAAACACCGGTTTTGTTTTGAACAAAACTAGTTTTGCAAATTCATTTATTTTACACAGGATGTAATTAAAACGCAACAGCAGTAACAACACCACGATTCACCCAACTCGCCAAACAAATCATCAACATACAAACGAAACTGAGAAATGAGCAACAAAATCAATGAAACTGTGAGTTTCTCCGTCGGCGCCTCCTTCGTCGTCTGCCACAGGTTAGAGTTTTTGATTTCAATCTGAAGGAGAGAGAAGAGGTAAATGAATGGATTTGCAAAACTAGTTTTGTTCAAAACAAAACCGTTGTTGAGGATGGCTTTGCAAGGTGGAACAAACTTTTACAATGTGGACCACAGTCTAGAGTAGAACCGTCAAAGTGAGCCAACCCGGCTCACTCGAGCTGGCTCGCCGCGAGCCGCGGCTCACGTGAGCTGGCTCACGCGAGCCAAAGACCCCAAGCGAGCCAGGTTTTGCCAACCCGGCTCACCAAGTTGGTGAGCCGGGTTGGCTCACCAAACCCACCAACTTTCAATTTTATTTTATTTTATTTTTTTTCGTTTTTTCAATTTTTTTTTTAATTTTTTCAATTTTTTTAAATTAAAAATATCAATAAAACAACTCACAAATAATAACACCCAACACCACCGCTCGTTTTTTCTCTGGACAGACGGTGGAACGACGGCCATTAAGATTGGGGTTGGCCAGTTGGGTGAAGAAATGAGAAGAAATTAGGGTTGGGACTTGGGAAAAGAAAAGAACTCTGAAAGACGAAAGTGAATTATGAAATCTAAAGTGAAAATGAGGAAGAAGTGAAGAGCCTAGAAGATATTTTAGGATTATAATTATTAATTTTATAATTTTATATTTTTTTTNTTAGATCCTAGATGATATATCCATGTGCAAGAAAGTCAAAACTATTGTGTATCATCTTGTAGTTTTCACTTTTGGCAGCATGTAGGCAAATATGAATGTGCCGCAAGTCGCACACATTCATATTTTGCACACAAGTCGCTACCACCGGTAGCGACTTGTGTACAAAACATGTTTGCCGCAAGTCGCTACCACCTGTGGCGACTTGCGGCAAAATAAAAAAGGACACTTCCGCCGCAAAACAAAATATATATTAGTAAATATTTTTATAATATATATAATTTAGTTAATATTTATTTTTTAAAATATATGAGTCAAATTGGCAAGGAACCCACATATATAGATAGATCCAAAGCTTCAAGGGCGAAGTAGACAGCTTCAGATTAGATTTATATGGGGAGAAAGGTCGTCAGATGCTATCATTTCATTTTGCAAAGTGTGTGGTGTAAGTGTGTAATTATTATTTGCATTTAAACTCCCAACTTAATTTGGTGCAGACTATAAAACTTAATCAGACGAGACACGAGTCTTAACTAGAAAGTGGTCAATTCAATAGTCTCCCCATTGTTCTTGGTCTACAGTATTCCTTTCTTTTATTTTTAAAATAAAAAAAAGATGGTAAATTCCACTTTAGTACCATGTTCTATGGACCAATTCCACTTTGGTACCCTGTTCTTTCAAAAGTGACACTTTGGTACCCTATTTTTTCAAAAATATCATTTTGTTACCCTGATCTTTCAAAAGTGACATTTTGGTATCCTGTTCTTTGGACCAAGTGACACTTTGGTACCCTGTTCTTTCACTATTTGTTACCCTATTCTATCCTTTTTAGGGTATTAAAGTATCACTTGGTCTAAAGAATAGAGTACCAAAATGTCACTTCTGAAAGAATAGGATACCAAAATGACATTTTTGAAAGAACAGGGTACCAAAATGTCACTTTTAAAAGAACAGGATACCAAAGTGAATTGGTCTATAAAACAGGCTAACAAAAATAGAATCAGCTTTGTTTATCTAACAATACAATGCATATCGTTCTCAACTAGACAGCTATGGTATCAAACGCAGAGCCAACAAAATTACAAAACCTTGTCTTTTTCATGTTTCAGCGTACAAAATAAAAAGTTAAATAAAATATTAGATTTAAAAAATATTCCATCCGGTTCTGAATATCTGATGTTTTAGAAAGTAATTTTTATTCCAAAATATCTGATGTTTTATAAATTCAAGACAACATTAATTATTTGTTTATCATTTTATCCCTATTATATAGTATAGTCATAAATGTATAAACATTTCCCAAGTAATTTAATAGGGATAGTTTAGTCTTTTTATCTCGTTTTTCTCTTCATTGTAGGTGAGCTAATTATTTCTTTAATACATCTTAAACATCACATTATATAAAACCCGACGAGTAATAATTTTAGAAGTGCAGTAGAGAATTTTGTAAGTTATATAAATGGGAGATTAGGATAGCATATATAGTTAATGCGGGTGGCGTGTGTGAGGAGAGAAATAGAATTGTGGGATTTTCTAGAAAACAGAGCTCGTTCGTCCCTGTGTTGTGACCTCGTCTCGTGTAGTCTCTTTGGTTTTTTTTTTCTTTTCCCGGGAAAATCGGTTGCTTTTTGGGTCGACGCCGTCTCGCTGTATTGTAACGCTTCGTGTACAAGCCAAAAATTGAATCTTTAGACCCCGAAATAACAGGGCTTTCTGTTGAGAACATAACACACCAAATATATTCCAGAAAAATTTCTCCTTCTTTTTCTCTCCTCTGGGTCTGGTTGCTTCCGTGATCCTTCTGGGGGGGCTTTGTTTTTGTTTGCTTAATTGGTCGCTTCTTTTGATTTTTGATTTTATTTTAAGGCGAAAGCGTCAGCGTCAGCGTCTTCGTCTCTGAGTTTCTTAGACATTGATCAAAGCAGAGTGGGTTTGAGTTTCCTTCAAGGCTTAGTAAAATACACACGATAATTAACCACAACAAGAAGAACGACTCTTCAATCTTAATTGGGTATGCATTAATATTGATTTGCAGGAGGAGGCACAACATTGCCGGCAAAGTCACTGTCCTCGACAACAAAAGACAGACACAGAGAGAGAGAGAAAAAAAAAAAAAGAGAGAAAAAAAAAAAAGAGTGATTGCTCCAAAATCGGTGTCCAAAAAGTCAAATTATCCAAGTCTTTGTGGTGGTGCCACCAGTAATTTTCATTTCAATCCTATTTCTCTAATCTCTCTCTCTCTCTCTCTCTTCAATTCTTGGGATTCCATTCCTGGGTAGGGAGAGAAAATCAAACTCCCCCTTCCCCTCCATTTTTCTTCTTCTTCTTCTTGAAATTCCGTCTCTCTGCATCACCATGATTCTCGATAAGGGTTCAATCCAATCCAATCTCGATTGCTTCCTTCGATGTACCACGCCTGTGGTTCAATCCCAATTCCTTCCAAAGGTTTTTCCCCCAATTCTCCTCTGGATTTTTATTTCATTATTATTCTGTTCCCCGATGATGATCAGAATTTATGTATAAATATGTATATGTATGATTAATTTGTAAATATGGTGGATGACAGTCGGAGATTAGGAAGCTGAATCGGTTATGGCATCCATGGGAGAGAGAAAACGTGGAGTATTTCAGATTGGGCGATCTCTGGAATCGCTTCGATGAATGGAGTGCCTATGGTGCTGGTGTACCAATCTCTTTGAACAATGGGGAGACCCTTGTTCAGTATTACGTCCCTTACCTCTCTGCCATTCAGATTTTCACCAGCACCCGATTCAGGTACATACATACTTATCATTAACTTGTATGCATCTTATGCTAATTTCCAAATTCGAATACAGTACACATCAATCAATCAATCAATCATTTCATATCATGTCTATGTTTTAATTGTTATATTCAGGGAAGAGGCAGAGTCGGGTGAGTGTGAGACTCGGGATTCTTACAGTGATTGTTACAGCGAAGAGAGTGAAAGTGATAAATTGGGAAGGTGGGATGGTTCGTCCTCTGAAGAAGGAGGCTTCGATCAGGAAACCCTCTGGCATTTGAATGATAGACTTGGTCATCTTTATTTCCAGTATTTTGAAAGATCTACTCCTTATGCCAGAGTTCCTCTTATGGATAAGGTAACTATTAATTCCTCTCCTCTTTTTCACAATTTACCAAATCCCTTTCAAAATATTCATCATACCTTTCCTGCAACCTTTGACTTGTCACTTTGTGAGTGACTCCACATTCATTTTTCTTCCATACGTGTCCTATCTCATCTCCCTTCTTTTCATGCCCATACTTATTCCTTTGAGTGTGTGTAGTTTTCACTTTTCATGGTTTGGAATCAGAATTGGATTTCTCTGTGAGTCTATGGATATTAAAGAAAATAAAATAAAATCATGTAGATTAGATTCCATGGATGATGAGTGATGGGGTTTAATTGGTATACTTTCAGATTAAAAGTTTAGCTCAGAGATACCCTGGCTTGACGTCATTGAGAAGCGTAGACCTCTCGCCAGCAAGTTGGATGGCTGTTGCTTGGTAATTTAATTTCCTTTCAAACTTGCTTTCTTTCTTGGGATTTCATGATTTTACCATTTATTTATTTGATTATGCATGATTCATATGCACTCATTGGAATTGTTTTTTTAGGTACCCTATATATCATATTCCCATGGGAAGAACAATCAAAGATCTTTCCACATGCTTCCTCACTTACCACACGCTCTCTTCTTCATTCCAAGGTATGCAATAATGCAACCAATTAGTCATTTTTAGATGAGTTGGTAATGGTATGATATTCAAGAATCAAGAGAGTAGTGTTGTGAGATTGTGTGTGTTGTGTAGATATGGACATAGATGATGAAGTGGAGGGAGGGCATGAGAAGAGAAAAGAAGGAGAAAGGATGTGTCTGCCACCATTTGGATTAGCAACATACAAGATGCAAGGCAATGTGTGGGTCTCTGGGAATAGTGGAAAAGACAAAGAGAGGCTAATCTCACTCTTGAGTGTTGCAGATTCATGGCTCAAGCAACTCAGAGTGCAGCATCATGACTTCAATTACTTTATGGGCATTCGTCATACCTAAATCACTCACCCAAACAAAACCAGAAAGAAAAAAAAAAACTAAGTAAATTCCCCCAATTCCCTCTTGGAGAGCGATTGATAACTAAAAAAAAAAAAGCCTCCTTTTTGGACCTTTGGTGTTTCCTATTGTCCCTGGACCAGATCGGAGTAGTAGTGGAAAGTTCTTTTCTTTTCTTTTGTTTTTCTAATATATTTTTTTTTAAATTACTTTTGAGTGTGTGAGAGTGAGGAATATTGAGGATTGCAGTTGATGCATGCTTTAACCAAACCCTGAGGGCACTTTAGGATACCCTACGCCCCACGGAAGGGCAAGCGATGAAATATGAAATTGACACTTTTTTTAACACCTAGCCTTTAATTTGTTGACTGTTCCAACTTCCAGGAGGCTCTGTTTGTATTGTATTGTATTGTAGAGAGAGAAATATAATAGAGGTCACTTCAAACTTCAAAATACTGGTAACACTGTAACTTTCAACCTGGATTGTGTAATCCCATTGTTAATTTCTTATCCCACCTTCTTTCGGATCACAATTATACAAGGGAAAACTTGCAGATTTTGCCAATTTTTTCTTTTTATGTGAGATTGCTTCTTGCTCATTTCATAAAATTGCAGTTTCTTTTAGATCAAATATCAACTTTCCCTTGCTTTTGTCATTGTCCCTGGTTTGTTTTTCTATCAATTTATTTGTCTTTATGTACTCTACATTTAAATTTTAACAGAATGAATCATGTGATGTGAAAACCACGAGCTACTCATTGATATATAGAAATCCCAATCTATTTATCATTTTAACTATTGTTCAAGTTAAAATCAATAGCATAAAAGGAAAAGTCGTGGTTAGAGACGGAAGTGTCACTCAAGTCAACACTCATCACAAAATACAGATTACTTTAAGTCACAAAAGCCACCAAATAACATATAGATCAGATATGCTAAGACTAAAATATTTTTAATTAGTTCGCAGTTAGTAAATAATAAACAAATCCGTAGGCGGGGAATTCTTGTATGTATATATTGTTTTGGTATGCACGGGATGATGGTGCCAAAGAAGAAATAGAATTGTAATATGAGAAGGATGGATGAAAAAGGCAATGGAGGGTAGATATATGATATATATGAATATGATCGAATAGTTTTGTTTGATAATTTGCGTGTGGACCTATCACATAAATGGAGGGTTCATGCAAGGCGAATGATCATGGATGAGTTTGGCCTTTAATGGATGCAGTTATGGAGGAATACGCATAAAGATTCTCACCTAAACTTTTGGGACACTTATATCACCCATGCTACTTTTGTCACTATGCCACCCACCACATTACCTACCCCTCTTCTTCCTTTTCTTCATCCTTCAAAATTCATGTGTTTCTTGTCTCATCACAATATAATCTTCATAATCTGCTTTTAATCTTTCTTCATCCACATTGTCATAAGCAAGAATATTAAACCATGTGTAAAATCATGTATAGTTTGATTTGGAAGTTGCTGAATGTGAGAATTACTGTGTGAATAACTTTGACGGAAATAGGAACTAAAAAGTTAAAGATTCGAGCCAACAACTAAAGCAAGAAATAGATTTGAATCAAATCGATCACTATATCTTATACTCAGAATTTAATTTGATCTGAGGGATAAGAAATAGCAGCTTTGTCAGAGAGAAAGCAGAGTATAAGAATTTATTTTCTGAGTTGTATACTTGGGTTTCGTACGTGATTGAATTGAAATATGAGAATATATAACACAAAGTTAAGATCAAAACACTGGAATACTCGATAATTACTATGGAAGGAAAAAAACCAGCTACTGAGCATACAATAATCTCCTCTTGATTGCGATGTGTGGCTCATGATCCATCCATATAGTTGTGTAATTAATTACGACAAGAAGTGCGACTGATTAATTTATTTAAGTGGATCTATGATTTCGGTGATTTGCACAAAAATGAGTGACCCTATTAATTAATTGTGGTTAATATTATAAAGATGTGACAATCGCCATAACTGAACACATTTTAGAAAAATGGTGTTGCCTTATGAATTTGGATGTGAAGCAAACTATAATTAGAATGCAGAGTGCCGAGCGTTGCCACAAATGATGAAGATCGTTGCTATATCTACTTACATCCTTCTCTCCATAACCATTATAGAAAGTCAAGTATAGGAATTAATTTGGAATAAATAAATGTAATCATTATTTAATAATTCCTTCCTTTCTTTTTTAAGTCCTAATAAACACACCTCTGAAATCCTAATAAACACAGCGAAATAAACTTAGAAATTGATATTGTGATGAATGATCAAGAGGGTTGTTAATTGTTAAGCACGTCGTTAGTATAAATAATGTCCACTTCTACAAGTAATATCTACTTCAGTAATCTATACAATTTAGAAAAATAAATCTGATATTATTTTTTAAAAAATAATTAAACATGGCGGTGGAAGGGTCCCAAAAGTGCAACCACCAACTACATACATATAATATCATTGTCATCAAAGTCATAAGTTTCAAAGATGTACCACCCACTGAATCACTGAAACCTGGTTCATGTCAATTTACATCAACACATGATTAGCTGTGCGCCACTTCACTCTTCTTTAATTTTATGGAATTCATAATCCAACTTTTCCCTTCAAACTTTTAATTGAAGGGGTACTTGTATTTTTTTTTTTTTTTTTNGAAGTTTTTTTTAAGCTATCAAAGTAGTGGGAAGTTACTTAACTCTCTCCACTATTTTTTTTCCTCTTTTAATATTTCAAAATAAAATTAATTTTGACCAACCAAAACACCCTTTACACAAATAATATAGTATAAATAATATCAAACAAAGATAGAAAATATCCATATTTCTATAACAAAATTTATTTCTTTACACTTCTATAATTTATCTTCCATTTCCATCAATAAAATCTAGCACAAATTGATAGATAAATAAATTCTTTACCTATTATTATGTCCTGAATTTGAATTGATTGAGTGTATGAAAAACTTTTATTGGTAGAGGCAACAAAGTGAATTTAAATCCTCCTAAGTGATTATTATGCTTAAATTAAAGAGGATAAATTTTTAAATGTTGACGGGAAGATGCCGTCCAATTATCACAAAAAAGAGTATAATTTTTTTTTTCACAATATCACACCAATATATTAATTAGTCACTTCAAAGAATTTCAAGTAATATGAAATAAAATATACTTCTTAAATTATACAAACATCTGTGTAAGAATATATTAATATAAATGATTCTACGTGGAAGTATCTAAAAGATATTTTTTTTCAACTAAAATTCTTTAGAATATGATATATATAATTATATATTGAAGATTGAATTGGAAAACTGGTCAGTATATCTTATAAAATATGAATTTTGAAGTGCTCCAATTTAAAATTAAAAAAACAAATGCCCTTGGAAATTGAACTGTAAACCATTGAAGCCTGTACCATATATTAAGCCCCATTTGTATAATAAAACTTAGCTTGTGTTTATTTTATAGCGGAATAATAATTGCTTGATGCGACACTAAACTACCCAAATAAAACTTGTCTATTCCTGGGATATACACTTGACTTATATATACATGGCCTCTAGACAATCCATGTGGATCATCATCTCAAAACCAAAATCCAAAAGAAAATACATAATGCGCTGTTTTGAAACCATATATATATATATATATATATATAGTGGAAAACATAGTCCGTGAAGGTCGCCTACGTAATACTTTTCTCTCATGAAGTTGAAAACTTAAAAGTATATATGTGGATCTGAGTTAACAAAGAAATTAAGATGGATGTTGATACCACCAATATTGTTATTGATGTTGATACATGATTATATATTAATGTAATTAAACAGAGGATAAATAAACTGTTGCCTTATGGGCATGAATGCATGATGGGTATACTGTATAGTGTGATAATTGGGGGATATAAAGACAAGAAATAAGAAAGTGAAAGCGTGCAAATGGAAGTTGAAAATGGATAGGGTTTGAATGTATGTATGCGGGATAGTCATGCTTGTACAGCAAGTAAAGCTAGCTCCAATGTTCCCACTATTTTCTTTCACTTTCACTTGTTTCTTTTCCCATCTCGTGTGTTTACGTAATGCCAATACCCCTCATCAATCTGGTTTCTTAAAGTTACCCACATCTTATAAAAAACTTCTCAAGTGTTTTTTCCCCCCTTCATTTATTAATCCAATCCTTTCTATGCTATCATGTCTCTCATCTCCTTTCTCGCCAATTTTTCCTTAACAAAATCATGATGCAGTATCCGTCTTAAAGAGTTGTACATGTAATATTATCATTTTCTTTTTGTAGATTTTTTCCATGATAAACTCTGACCTTTTTTTTCAAAAAACAATTGACATTTTTTTGGGTCATTAAGAGGGCAGAGCCCATAAAAGTCAAAAGCCCAACAAAAGGGGAGAAGCCCCTCAAAGCAAAAAGAAATAGGCGCCCAAAAGACACATACAGCCCAGAAGAAATAATGGCAAAGCTAGAGGGCCCATCTCCTAACTTGTAAGGATGATCAATGAAATGAAGCACCCAATGACTTAGGGGCCTATTCGGAAAAGATTTTAATCCATTTAAAATTTAATTCCACAGTAAAATTGGTTGTGGATTATTGCAAAAATCATTTTTCTTTAATATCAAATTACTGATATATCCCTATAAAAATACATATAATTACCTATAATTATATTAAAATTTATAAAATAATAATAATACGATAAAAGATAAATAAAAATACAATAAAACATATAAATTATTAGCACTCATGCATTCAAATATAGTTTTTTAAAAAATTAATCACACAAACTTCAATGCAAATTTGAGTAAAACCAAACACCAAATAAATCACA
>QANZ01035159.1:28261-55372 GCA_003254925.1 Chamaecrista fasciculata
GTGGCATAGTAACTAGGATCATGATGTGGCAAAATAAGATGAAGTGGACTGAAATAGGAACTATATGCAACATATTAAAACTTATCTATACCCAACCACCATATATGCAAAGAGTGGTACTGACAGGGACCAATTTGGTGGGGGAAGAAGAGACTTCAAGCAGAAGGCACTGATGAAGTCGATGAGATCCTCAGCCAAAGTCGAACGACCAAAGCGACGGCGACGGCAAATCAGGAAGCGGAACGAGGAAGAGGAAGTCCCGTTGGGCTGACGAGGAAGAGGAAGTAACACTCTTTGTATATATTGTGGTTGGATATAGATAAGTTTTAATATGTTGCATATAGATCCTATTTCAGTCCATTTCATCTTATTTTGCCACATCATGATCCTAGTCACTATGCCACGTCATACTTAACGGCTAAATATGGATGGAATTCACCAAGGGACTAACGGTGGAACCTTTTTAGAAGTTATGAGACCAAAATGAAACCTTTGTCATAGTTATGGGACCAAAATTGCAACAAAAAAAGTTATGGGACCAAAATGAAACCTACGGTGGAACTTTTTGAGAAGTTATGAGACCAAAATTGCAACAAAAAGAAAGTTATAGGACCAAAATGAAACCTTTGTCATAGTTANAGATTCTTCCATTGCAACTCAGTCCTCTCTCTTCCACCAGATGAATGTGTAATCATAACCAAATCAAAGAATATGATGGAATCGCCTTTTTGCAGTTTCTCAATATCTTTATACAATCATTGTCACTCCAATCATGTAGTATCCACTGCAATTTATATATATTATCAAACCACATGACGTCTAAATGTCTTAGATTTTCGTTAAATTATGTCCAGGGTTGTTTAAAAAGTTAGATAGAAGAAATACAGAATATCACTATCAAAAATCTAGTATTTGCTTGACTTATTAGTACAACAAGATTCCTCAGCACTCTAACTCCGCTATTTTCTTTCACTTCCACTTGTTTCTTTTCCCATCTCTGATTTTGTGTTTACGTAACGCCGGCCAATTCCGATTATGAATATGGTTTCTTAAAGTTACCCCCATCTTAGTAAAATGCTTCCTCAAGTTTAATTTTTGTTAGAAACAATTATAAAAGAAAGAAATAGATGAAAAGCTTTGAGGTGTGATAAATTACTATCTTTAAAAGAGTGATTTTCTATACATCAAGAAAAAAAAAATACATCTATCAAAGCTTAGAAGCGCGTGTTTGATTTTGTTTTTTAAAACAGAATTCTTCAAAAACAAAATAAGCACGCCCTGAATTTCTCATACTATTAATTCGTGCTACAGTATCATGGTGCAGTCTCCGTCAAAGCAATTGTGCATCTTTCTAGTAACTAAGAGTTGTAATGTAATATTATCATTTTCCTTTTGCAGATTTTTCCATGATAATAAACTCTTATTTTTTTTTTCGTCAAAGATAGACTCGGATTCAAAGGAGAGAAGCCCCTCAAAGTAAAAAGAAAACACAAGCGTCCAAGAGACATACGGCCCAGAAGAAAGAAAGGCAAAGCAACACAGAGAGCCCATGAGCTTTTAATAAAATTTTAAGTGAGTTGTAGAAAATTAAATAATATCTTGTAACATCAATAATGCCTCCTCTTTTCTCTTTCCGTTATTACTCTCTCCCATCGATCTCGATCTCTCTAACAATTGCCAAGCTATGCTGAAGCTAATGCGGGTTAGTTTCTAACCAATCATGCTTATTTTCCCTGTGAGAATTTTCTAGCTAGCTAATCATGCCAAACACGACTAGTCATGTATATCATTTCAAACTAGAGGAAATATTGTCGTGTTAATTTTTTAAATAAATGGTAGCAGTTTCAAACAGAATATGACAGATAAAATTTTATTGAATGCTTTAAAAAGAAAATTACTAAATGTATTAAAATGACGATGTAAAACTTTAATTTTCATATGTTTTGTTTTTGGGCTTTAGTCTCGGTGTAGAATATGGATATAATCATATAATATAAGGACAGTGAAGCAGCCGCGGTTGATGGTAACCTAGATGCCGACCGCAATGTTGACAGACCATAGATAATTTGAAATATGAATATTTAAACCAAAAAAAAAACAGTGACGTTGCTTATGATTTAATAATGGGTAGCACTATAGTAATACTGATTATTGAAGAATTAGGGATTTTTCAACTGGACTCTAAAATTTCTCCTTCGTGAGAGAAAATCCTTTTCATCGTGAGAGTTTTTATGAGTGTAACTTTGGGTCGCTGCTGAGACAGCGGCGGTAGCCCTCCCTCTAGTTATAGAATTTTGTGGCGACGACGTTCTGGATTAGGGCTCCCATGACGGCATTCTGTGGCGGCAAATCTGGACTAGGCATTCCACGGCGTCTTCTGGCTTCCATAGTGGCTTCCTGGTTTGGTCTTGATTCTTTAGTGCTCTTCCATGACGTTGTTTCGTTTTATTATCTTATTATTGTTGCTTTGAGTATGTTAATATTTTTTTTAGAACAACCATTAGGGTTGCCTGTTGTCCTATTTGGAAGAGTTTGTCTCTTTTATATGACTTTATTTATGTTTCTTGTTGTTTAAATGGTTGTAGCTTTAGTTGGATCCCTAGATGCGCTAACTTGGCCATTGATGATCTTGCTAATTTGTCTAAAATGAGGATGGGTCCTCTTGGATAGGTTGTAAACCCTCCACCTTCGTCAGTTGATATCCTATCAAATATTGCTGTTTATACTAGAGAGAAATTGACTATTTTTACTTTGTTTTCGTTTGTATTGTGCTTGACTTTATCTTACTTTTGAATGAATTATTTTTTAGGCTAAAAATAAATAAAATAATGGGTAGAACAATGTATAATTACAACTATTAAAGTGAGTCAACTTAGTTCACCGTATGTTGGTTCACATAATTAGATATGATGCAGTTTTTCCTTTCCATTTTATAATGTAAGCAGTTTTTCCTTTCCATTACTTTTTATGACACGATAGAAGCGAAGGGAAAGTTTTGATATTAATTAATTTAGCCAAAATTTTCTAATGAATAAAAATACCTTTTCATACATATATATATATATAGTTCTCTTGTATCTAGTGAGTCTAATTTTATTTGCCAAAATGCACAAATCCCCTCTGAATTTTAGGTCTAGTGCACAAAATATCCTTGAGTTTTGAAATTGTGTAGATAACACCCTTAAATTTTCAATTTGGAGCAATTAACACCCTTTCATTAGTATTTTATCCATTTTTTCCGTTAAGTGCCACCTATGTTTATTTTAATGAGGGTATAGTAGTAATTTCAGTAAAATCCTGAGAACTCATCCAAACCCTCGACCCATCTATCTTCCCATTTCATTTGCTAAAGCTGCTACCTATATGAGATGGTCTTAAATCTTAATTGCCAAGTGTTTCTGCAAATGAGATAAAAGTTTTACAAGTTAAAGGAGTGATCTTGATTAGTATATTTGAAAACCCAAGACAATGCAAGATGGTAATTAATCGAGATATGCGAAGGAGAGCACCGTCATCTATCAAATGCGTGGGCGGCGGAATCCACCGCTGCACTCATCACTCTTAGCCTTCCACCTCCACTAGGGGAATGTGTAATCATGAGCATATCAAATCCAAAGGCAACCTCATCCCACATTCCATTTCCTTCTTCCTTCACAGCAAAGTCCACGATCACCACCTTCCCTTTCTCCTCGTCTCTTATCGCTCTTCTGCAATTCTTTAATATTCTTATGCTTTCATCGTCGCCCCAACCAATCAGTATCGACTGCTTCATTACGTACACATACATATAATTAAAGGGCAATTTTTATCCTAAATATATGCCTTAATGTTTATTTTAGTCCATTATATTTCAAAATGTTTAAATTGACCTTAATTGTTAGCAAAATGTTTCACTTTGGTCTCAAATTATTGAATATGACTCGTTTCAAGCTCAAATTAAACATGGCGAGTTTAGAGCTACATATTGTTTTCAAATAGTACTTTATTTATTCAGTTGGGACTGTTAGCAAACGAGCTCAAATCGGTCATAAAAGTAGGCATCTCATTTCATGTTCAAACAAGCAAAGTCGATTATATCTCTCTCGTTTTAAATTTGAATGCAACTAATTCAGAGCTACGAGTTCCTCTTAATAAGTCATTTGAACTTGAAATGAGAGATGAGAGAAATATGATCAAATTCAATAGTTTGGGACCAAAATACAAAATTTTCTCAATATTTAGGACCAAAATGCAAAAAACGAAATTAGTTACAGATCAACTATGGAATCGTCTATAGCTAATCTCGTTTTTTCTTGTAGTGAAATGACCAAAATGACCCTTGACCTATGTACATTTTGGATTTTATTATTATTTATATATATAAATATATGTCGTGTCGTGTCATGTAATTTTAAGAATTCATCGTCTCGATGTATCTGTGTCCCGTGTNTATTCAGAGCTACGAGTTTCTCTTAATAAGTCATTTGAACTTAAAATGAAATACGAGAGAAATATGACCAAATTCAATAGTTTAGAACCAAAATAAAATATTTTGCCAACATTTAGGATCTATTTGAACATTTTGATACATAAAGAATCAAAATGAACATTAGAGCATACATTTAAAACCAAAATGATCCTTTGAACTATATATATATAATTGTATATATACCTTCATGAAAACAACATGAGCTTGAGGAATAGAATGGAACATGTCTCCTCCGACGTGGGTGACTCCGTCGTACTGAGGTGCGGTAGCGATGACATGCGGGAGATCAAAGTTGATGCACTTGATGTGCGGATACGATTTCACAATCTGAGAAGCGACCCATCCAATCCCTCCTCCCACATCCACCAATGATCCCATGCTCTCAAACCCATCCTTGTATCCTGCGGTGACAGCTTTCATCACAATCCTAGCCGTACACTCCATCGCCTCGTTGAACACCTTGTTATACTCTGGCTTTTCCATTGCATACTCCCAAATCTCACACCCATGAGCCTTCTTGAACGCTCACTCACTTTCTCTCACGCCATGGCTCACATGGTTCCATGGCACCAGTGTGCTTGGATGGTTCATCATCACTATCATATCTAATAGGCTTTGACCCTGGCTCGTGTCACGTAGGAGCCATCTGGAAGAGTAGGTTAGGTCGTACAGCGTGTCTCTACCGTCGGATGGGTGATGAGCGCTGAAGATCCTACGGCGGACGAGCAACCTCATGATGCGCTCCAAGCACGTGATGTCTGGAGAGGGTGCATCGGATAGTGCCGCGATTATCTGGGACAAGGTGATTGGTCCACCGTGGCGGTGTATAATATCTGCTATGCCCAGCTCCACAGCGGATTTGAGAACCATGGAATCTGCAAAACTGAACATATACTTCCATATATCAGCTTGCCCTTGTAACATCAATAATGCATTTGCCTCCTCATCTCTCATTGGATTGTTATTCTCTGCCATCTCTCGTGATTCACTCTCTAATTTTCCAATACTACGTATACACACCAAACAAGAGAAACAGCCACCTCTATAAATAATAAGCTAAGTACAGAAGCTTACATTTTCTTCAGCAAGACTAAAACTCTAGCTTTAATTAATTATTGCCTACGTTGTACCAAAAAAAATTAATTATTGCTTACTCTATTCAAATCTCTCTTTTATTTCTTTAGTTTTTACCTACTCATTATTTCTATGAAACATAGACATTGACACGGTCACACGGACATGAGCCATAAACCAATACGTTAAATTTTTAAAATTATACGACACGACACGACATATATTTATATGCAAAAATAATTAAAAATACATAAATTTTGATGAAAACTCTAAAAATTATAATATTTATTCATGATATATGTCATATATGTTATTATTTTCTATTGTTTATCATATTAAAATTATAAAAAATAATTTTATATTCCGAAACTTCTGAATGTGTGTCGTATCACGTATGAGTGTCGTACGGACGTCAGACACGGACACGTGTCTAACACATTGACACACCTTCAAAATGAAATGTCCATGCTTCGTAACATTATTCTAGTAAATTTACTTGCTTACAAGCTAACTAGCTAAGGAGTGGGTGGATCCTGATTTCCCTTCTTTTTCTCATCTTATTCTTTTCAACGACTCAATCAATTTTGTTTTTGTTTTTTTAATAAAAGATTACTTTTATATTTGTTGTAAGTTTTTTAGTTATAAATATTTTTATGGTCAAAATCTAATTTTTATCCTCAAACTTTATGATGAATTCCATATTGATCTTCAATCTTTTTTTTTATTCTTTTTTAGTTCTCAAATTTTCTTAATTAGTCCAAGGCATGGCTTTGTTTAGTTTTTGCCGGTATCTCTAACATGAATAGTTAAAATAAATTATTACTCTTTCATGCTTGTCCTAATATTTGAGTTCCAAAATGAGAAAGAAAAAATTTCTTTTTTCAATAGTCACAAATTAAAAATAAATTTATTATTGTTTTTTCTTTCTAATTAAAAAGAAAGATTTTTTTTTCTCTCTAGTCTACCGATTTACATATTATATATGACACATATGAAACAGAAATCCTCTAAGTGATTAGGTGTCTACATATACTAATTACTAATAAATTCACCCAAAATCGTTTTTTAAAAAAAAAAATTACACATACTACACTACTTTACACATTATACCCTACACTAAGACATACATACACTTAAATACAACCTCCTCCCTCTTAAATTGGTTCCAAAAACGTGCTGGATTAGCATGTTTTTGGACTGACATGTGTCTGTCTGAAAACGTGCTGGTCCAGCACGTTTAAAATTAAATCGTGGCACAACTTGATTTATTAGTATCAGTTGCCACACGTGCTATAATAACGCGTGTTTCATCTTGTAAATAAAGATAAAATTTAGAGATTTGAGTACATAAAGTTTTTTTTTTGTATTATTAAAGTAAAAAAAAACCAATAAAATGACGATATAAAACTATAAGCTGAACATGTACTTCCATATATCAACTTGGCCTTGTAACATCAACAATGCCTCATTATCTCTCTTTCCATTATTACTCTCTCCCATCTCTCCTGTTTCACTCTCTAATTTTCCGACACTACACACCAAACAAGAGAAACAGCCACCTCTCTATATTTAAAAGATCTAACTAATAAGCTAAGGCCACAGAAAGCTTACATTTTCTTCTGGAAGACTAAAAAACTCTAGCTTTAATTAATTATTGCTTACTCTTATTCAAATATCTTTTTTATTTCTTTAGTTTTTACCAACTCACTATTTTAATAGATTTACTTCAGGAATGGGAGTTGGAATGAGAAAGAAAAATCATGTTTTTAAATAGTCATAAATTAGAGATAAATTTATTGTTACTTATTCTTTCTAATTATGAAGGGAGATTTTTCTTTCCCTCTCTCCAAATTTAAATATCATGACATAAGAGAAATCGTCTAAATGATTAGGTGTTTAACTCAGAGATAATGGCAAAAATTATGACAGGATCATATTTTTGGACTAACGGTGTAGAATATGGATATAATATAACTGAAGCATGGTTACGTTGATGCTAACCTCTAGACTGCAATAATGTAGCCCATATATAACTTGAAATATGAATATTAAAAATAAAACAGTGAGACGTTGTTTATGATTTAATAATAGGTAGCGCAATGTATAATTACAACTATAAATTAAGGTAAGTCAACTTAGTTCACCAATGTGGGTTCACATATATATGATGCGGTTTTTAATTTCCTTTCCATTTTATAATTTAGGGTAAATTACAAAGGGTTCTGTGATTTGACCTATTTTCAGATAAGGTTCCCGTGATTTTAAAAGTGTCAAATAAATAGTTATAGTTTGCTTCCTTAACAAAAAGGATCTAGAGGTATATTTTCATCTAAAATTTGACGGAAATTTTAGCTAAAATACTATTTTAAGATCCTAACTTTTAATTTTTATGCATTTGACTCCCTGTTTATATGAGAGGGCTTTGACAAAAAAAAATCATAACAATAAATGAAATTTTACTCTTCTCTCTCTCAATACATAAGATGCAGTGCTTTCATATATGTTTCGCTTTGTTCCCATACCAATACCCGATTCACTCAAGTTCATTTTCACAACTTGTACAAGCAAGAGAAGCAGAGAAGACATGACCGAAGAGGCCAAAACTCTGTTTACTAGCTAATAATGATAGAAAACACATTTTTATTTTAGCTTACTGCATGTGAAAAGGATATATTTGAAGAATAAATCATCTTTTAATATGACCGAGTTATTTTTATTTCTGCCAAATTTGACCATGCATGCAACTAGGTAGTGTTGGACTAAATTTTATCTAATTAACTTTTTTATTTCTGATAAATTGTAAAAATTATTTAATAACTCAACTCTGAACCTAAAATGAAATAATTAATGTCTAACAATTATTTATTAATCATTCTCCTTCATGAAACAATTTATTTTGGTTAGAATTTTTTTTATTCCACTTGCAATAAATAGAAGTTGGATCCTCTGTATTTGAATATTTGTATAGTTCTCTAGAGTTAGGCAAAGTGGAGGAGTCAAAAATAAAAACGCAGAGTTTTAATTTACTTAATATTGAAAGAAACATTTTGGCCTAATGACAGAGAATTGCACCATTTTCAAATACAAAGAGAATGTGTGTCTCAATAAATGTTATATTTCACACGGTCTCTTCCCAACTTTCAAATATAGGTTAAGTACGCATATTATTATTTTGTTTTATTAAGTTATAGAGGATTTGATATAAGAAAATGCAGACTACGACGACATTGCAGAAATTAACCTAATGCAATGTTACTGTAAATGAAATTCAAAGTGGATAACCCTCAATAATGGAAAGAAAAGCCGGAATGGTGACAAACTGACAATGTTATAACGAGGAAAGCCAGCTTGTTGCAGCAGATTCTTCCATTGCAACTCAGTCCTCTCTTTTCCACCGGAAGTATATGCAATCATAAACAAATCATACACAAAGGCAGTGTCATCGAACATTCCATGACCTTCTTCTCCTTCACAATAAATTCAGCTAAAATAACCTTTCCTCTCTTTTCCGGTATTGCTTTCTTGCAATTTTTTAATATCTTTATGCAATCATCATCGCTCCTCCAACCATGCATCGTCCACTGCATCATGTATTTAATTTGTCACACACAATATATGTATATATATATATGATAAATGATAAAACAATATATAATTAGCGCTGAAGTACAATGATCGTGTCTGTTCGACACATCATCACACATCAACCGCAGGATGTGCAACACTAATTCCTGGAAAATTGAAAGGCTTAATGGATGAACTTGACGATGCATCTTTGGAAGACATGTTAACCCCACAGCTCTCAACTTGTAGAGGCCAAAAAAGCATATCAAGATTGAAAAAAATAATTAACTCGCAACTCCAATTAACATCTCCCAACCCTTGCCTACCGTTGTGTACAACTAAAACTAATTAGCAAGATCTTTTGTGTATTGCTAATATCAGACATGTTGATTTACTTTTGCTTGCTCCCAAATACTATAACTGCAAACCTATTATTATGCTGGACTGTAATCATATTAAACCAAAGTATACTTGACTTTCATCTAAAATATATATTGTTCCTATATTTTTCAAATGCATGCATCTAGCAGGACAAGTGCCATCTGCTGTGCTGACTGGAAAATACCAGAAAGGATCTATATATACCACATGGACTTCTTTGTAAGTATTTTTTTTTAACTTTTATGCCATTAAACCCAAATTCTGTACATTCTAGTTCTACCTTGATTACTGTCAGTTTTTTCATTTTTGGCTTCAATTTATGTGTTTATAGCCAATGCTATTAATAGTTTTCTTACTTTGCATTTGTTTACTTTTAATACAAGTTTATTTATCTTTGTCAGTCTGTTCAATGCATGCTTAGAATACGATACATATCTCCAGCTACAAAACTGAAACAAAACATAAGTGAGGATGACATTGCTGATGTTCATTCACCTAAAAATCATGCACCTAAAAATCATCAGACAGAAAGAATTAAAAGTAAACAAAAGAAGTATAATAATCAATTAAGTTGCGACTAAATTATTCATCATCATTTCAATACAAAGACAACATTCAAACAGAATTTATCCACTGATAATGCATTCTAACGAAGAGGGACACCTCTGATTATAGAGCAAAGTGTCCACACAAACTTTATTAAATGTAGAAAACAGAAACATCAACAACAACAACCAAAGCCTTTTTTCACTAGGTAGGGTTGACTATATGAATCAATTGACGCCGGCCAACGTATTTTATCATTGCACATATCAATCGTAATGTAGAAAATAAAAAGTGTAAAAATAATATAAAAAAGCTACATGCTTGAGGCTCGAACATTGGCATTTGGCTCGAAAACATACTTAATGAGAGAGTCCTTGATAGGCAAGAGTTGAGGGAATTCTTTCTTCAATTTGGCGGTATCAAGCTCATTATTGCTCCTTGGAGCAACTAGTACCTTGGCCTGCTCCTCAAGAGTGAAGTTCTTCCATGTAAAGTTGGGGTCAATATATTCCCTATACATCTCTAAGACTTCATTGTGGCTAAGCACTCTAGGGTTTGTGAAATTATAGATTCCAGTGAGGTTTCTCTTTGCCATTTCAATGGAAAAGGGAAGGAGTTCATCCAATATAGTCATAGAATTTGGAATGTTCACTACGTTCTCATAGTGAGTGATCTTTGTTATGAAATTGCGCGGGTGGGATAAATCAGATGAGATAGCCATTCTGACGCGCAAGGTACATACATTATCATAGTTCTTGAGTAGATCTTCCGCCTATATATGAAATACAACGACCAAATTAAGCATACATATATAGCTGAGCCAAATGTGTATATATATACATACTTATTGATGATACACATGCATGCAAATAAAAGTGGACATAAAATTTGTCACAACTTCAGAGTTTAAACATATACTTTAAAATAAACAAATTAAGAGGTTAAGTGGTTAACGGTCAAGAAAGTGAATTCATGAACTGATCATGCATGAACCCGCTATATATGTCTACTATCTACGTTCACTACAAGAAACTGGAGCTTTGGTGGCGAACTTGCGGTGGCAAAATAAAAATTAGCCACAGAAAGTTTCCTTTCAGTGGCGAATTTTAGACTTCGCCACTGAACATACCAATAATAAAATTGTTGCATGTTTTTAGTGGCAAACTTCTATAATTTGCCACTGAAAGGTTATCAGTGGCAAAATTTAACTTGCCACTGAAGCCTTTTAGGTGGCAAACTAATGGAATTTGCCAGTGAAATTAGTGATTCGATGGCAAATATAGTTTTCGCCACCGAAAGGAATTATTGGTGGCCATATTGATTTTGCCACCAAAGCATTTAGGTGGCAAATTATTGAAATTGGCCACTGAAAATAGTTATTTGATGGCAAAATTATTTTTTGCCACCGAAAAGAGTAATTGGTGGCCATATTAATTTTGCCACCAATTAGTTTTTTAATTATTATTATATATATATATCAACAATTTGGGCGGGGAATTAAAAATTTTTGGTGCCAAAAGTATAGGGGGCAAAAAAAGTGAAAACTATTTTGCCATTGAAAACTTTCTAGTGGCAAAATTGTAATTATAACCATTTATTAATTATTTATTTATTTTTAAAAAATTAAAAAGTTTAACATATGCGCCCCTGCTTTTCATCTACCCGCGTCGTTCTGTCTTCATCATTTTCGCCGAACTCTTCAAAATTTCTCCGTGCTTAGCAAAACCCTTCAGAATTTCTCACTTCTCTAGCCGTTCTCAGTGCTTAGCTTGTACGAAGAAACGCCGTTGCCGCTGCCAAGAAACGTCGTTGTCGCTGCCAAGAAATTGCCGTTGTCGTTGCCGTTGGCGAGAGTTCAGTTTCCAGTAAGTTTCCTCAGGCCATTTTCGCTATTGTTCGTCTTCTTCTTCCTTCTTGTACAGTTTACTTCCTTTCGCTGTATGGTAGGGTTTAAACGCCTGAAAACTATTTGAAATTCACTCCAAAAAATTAGGGTTATTTCCGTTTTAGAATCTGAATAATTAGGGCGTCTTTGAGTGGTGGGTGTCTTTGATTTTGGATTTGGTCCATGGAAGAGTAGTTGAATCTGCCGATGATACCTTTCTGAACATCATCACCAAACGATACATGAACATGTAAGTGAAACGCATTGTTTAAAGCTAGGTAAACAGATTGGGAGAAGGAAGAAAGAGAAATCCAAACGACAGACCATTTGGACTTTGGAGGCACTATTCATTCAGACTTGGGAATGAAAAAGCATAGGCGGCATTTAGAGATTGGATTAAGAAAAAAATATGTAAGCTTAGGCTGTGTTTAGAATTAAGATTAGGGAAAAGAATAAGTGAACAGAGGTTGGGATTAGGGAAAATCTAATTAAATAAATAACTATAAATATAAAATGTCATCTTTTTTGGTCAATTCTTAGTTATATGACATATCTTATGTTATTTTTCTTTGTGTTTGTGAATCTTATGATTTGATACAGTTTAAGATTCACGATTCAAAAATTNTCTTTGTGTTTGTGAATAAGCAAGTACTAATATACATTACTTATTTTGTTGGCTGTTGCTGTTTACTAATATTCTAGCTACCTGGTGGTTTTCAAATGCTCAGGGAAATAAATTCTTCCTGCTGTGCTGTTGTTTGTGCATGACCTGTGGGCATTTGCTTTTCTGTTATTGGAGTTAGATTTAATTACTCTGTTGTTTCATTCTTTGATTTGTTACTATATATCTGTCTTGTATTGCTTTTCTTGCTTTCTTATTCCAACATATATATGCAGATCATAAGTCATTCGTTTGTTATTTTGTATAATAGTAATTAGTTAGTGTATGACATGTGTTCTGTTTCTCTGTGAGGGCAAAATGAAAGTTGGAAATAAAGAAAAAGAATGATGGAGCCAGTTAAGATATGATGATGAGGCCTAAACTGAGGACATTACGTTGGGCCCTAGGCATAACTTTTGGCATAGAATGTGAAACGTATATATATATATATGCGTAAAAGTTGCAATCAATAATGGAAATCTGCCGAGATGATCAAAATTTTCACTGCTTGGTATTATATTTCAATATTTCCTGCAAAATTTCGAATACTGTTGGAATAAACTTGTAAGTAGGTGTTATTATGTTAATCCTTGTATGAAGTTTATGGCAATTGCTCTTTTAAACGTATTAAACTGTGCATACACTTCCCATGGAATTGATGTTCTATATCTGCAGAAGTATTCCATGGCAAATTTGAAGACATCATTTGTACTTCTATCAAACATAAAAGTTGATGAGCATATAATTTTAGGGTACGATATCCTCCTAAAAACCAGGACAGTCAGATTATTTTCTTTTCTTGTCCTCTGTTTTTTGTATTTTGTATGTTATTCACTCTCCTTTCATTGATTGGTGGAAAGTAGTCCCGCCGAGATCATCGCTTGTAATTTATTTTGCTGACAAACATCACATTTGACCACAAAAGCTTGAATATCACCTTTGATACCTTCCCAATAAACAATGGCAGCCATCCTTTTGTAAGTGTGGTTATATTCAGAATGTTTGCCAAGTGGTGAAGAGTGAAATTCCTGTATAAGCTAAGGAATTCTAGGTGAATTCTTTTGAAGGACCAACCTCCCCTTGTATAGTAAACATCCATTTTGTATTCTGTACCCATTAGGAATCTGCTTCCCTGTCATAATGCTCCTCGTTATGGTGGCCAATTTCTCATCCTTTTGTACTCTTGCTCCCATTGTTCCTCCATCTTATCATATTACCATAGCACATTAGCAGCTTTATTTTGGATGCCCAGTTGTTGCTGAATTTCAAACTTGAATCCCATGAGCTTTGAAACCCACTTTGTGGTGCTTCATCCATAACCCACTTTGAGGACCTTTTGATCTGTTCTAATATTAAATTGGTGGCCCATGAGGAAGTGGCGCCATTTTTTGAAGCGAAAACAATTTCATAAGCTCTTTCTCATTAATAGAACTTAGCTTTGCTGTTTGAGATAGCATTTGGCTGTGATAGGCTATATAGGTTTTCCCTCCTGCTTTAGGACAGCCCCAACTCCTGCTCCAAAAGCATCGGCCTCGACCACAAAAGGTTTAGAAAAGTCTGACATGGCTAAATCTCTTGTATAATTTTTGTTAAGAGAATAAACTAACAACTAAAGTTGAACCCATGTTAATTAGTTAATGTGTAAAAAGATTCATTTTTCACATGTCAAACAATGAATTGTTCTTACATTGCATCTACATCTCTATAGATTATAAGTGAATCATTATTGATTAAAAAATATAGGGTGATTCTCTTATTTTTCGGTCCTAGTTTTGGCCTGGCTTGAAATTATATTAAGATGAAGTCTGTAAAACTTTTTTCTTTCCTTTTTACTTGAAGGAAATATACATCGGTCTGTTATTGAACCCTTGAAAATTAATACCTTACCAAACCAATGTGTCATTGTCTTCAATAATTTATGCAAATACTGAAATGTTGCTATCAATTTTTTTTTAAAGGAAAAAAAAAGGTGTTGATAGGGAACTATATATGTAGGATACTAGGATAGGAAGCAAATGATATGTTGTTCTTCAGGAGCATTTGTCTTTCACCTTGTAGTTGTCACAAAGCCAACAATGTCAAAGATTGTAAAAGGATATGTTTCAAGATTCATGTTAAAAATATTTTTTATTTAAAAAATATTTAGCATGTATTTATTTTATCTAGTTAAATAGAGGTTAAAATAATATTAGTAGATTTTGCACTCAAGTTTAAATAAATCTTAAGACAACTCAATGGTTGAAAATTCAAGTATCTATGCACTCAAGTTTTTGAATGATCTTTATAATAAACATTTCATTTCAATCAAAAAATAAGACAAACAAACAAACTCTAAAAAAATTTGATTTACGTTAATTATTACAGTAACGGATAGAAATCAAGAAAAAAAAGTAATACATTTTTTATTTGGGTCAATTAACATCCTTATATTACCTTTTATTATTTGCCCGTTTACTTGATCCGTCCACAAANTTGTTCTCTCCCTCTCGTCTCTCTCCCGTTGCCTCTCTCTCTTCCTCCGTCGTCCGCCATCCGATTCTCGATCGACCACCGTTCTATCTCTCCCAACCGATCTATCTCCAATCATGTCATCACGAAGAAGAACAATCCGATCCACAAGAAAACCTGTATGTGCTCGCCCACGTCCCATCCAGGTTCGTTCCGTTGCAGTCTCCATAAGAGCTTGGCGAGCAATAATGGAAGCCATCACGCCGATTCGTTCCCGTCGAATCGGCTAAACATGCGTCGATCGGCTATGAAGAACTCTCTGGTGAGAATCGGAGGAGTAGAAGGCGAATGGGTGAAAAGAGCGCTTACTGTTCTGATCCGTCCTTCTTCGCATCAACAAAGGAGAAGATCGTCGTTCGAGCCCAGGCCTAGTCGTCTCTCGATCATGTCCAAGGCTGAGGAGGATCTTTGATTTTCTGATTTACAGGTTCGTTCGTTGTCTTGCCAGAATTCTGGTAGTTTCTTCTAGAATCGCGATCCACGGTCAGAGAGAGAGAGAGAGAGAGAGAGAGAGAGAGAGAGAGAGATTTATGCCAAATTGAAAAAAAAATTCGGGTCCACTTGCCTTCCTCCATTCTCTCTCATCTGCTGCGAAACGGTGCACCATTTTCTTCGTTGGTCCACCAAATGTCGGGCAAAAATTGTACATTTTAGTCCTTTTGGTCCACCATTACATAGGCCAAAATTCATTCGGTGCACCAAACCAAGCCAAAAGCAGAAGAATATTTTGGTCATTGAAGAAGGGGCATACGAAGAGAATAGAAGACCTGTTTGACGGAAAGGGGGTTGAGACTAAGTAATTACTCATTGCCAGGGGAGATGAGTCTAGCGGCGACGAGTTTTGAAATTTCCAGATGTTGAAAAGCTGTATTTTCAACAAGTTCTCATCAACAAAAAATGTTGGCGAGTGTAGCGGAGGCAAGGCGACCGATAGAGCTAGAAGCATCGGTCCTTTTTCCATTAAAGAGGTCCTGACTGTGAAAGCCAAGCCATAACCATTAAGCTTGGAGTATTCAGGGACAAAAGTGAAGACTAAGAGGGTAGAGAGGGAGAGAAGTGAACCAGAGGCTAGGTTTATAAAAAGAGGAGGGGCTGGGTAGGAGGCGAGATCTGCATTTTCATCAAGTGAACCAGAGGCTAGCTCATTATTACCCCTTGGAGCAACTAGTACCTTAGCCTGCTCCTCAAGAGTGAAGTTGTTCCATGTAAAGTTGGGGTCAATATATTCCCTGTACATCTCTAAGACTTCATTGTGGCTAAGCACTCCAGGGTTTGTGAAATTATAGATTCCAGTGAGGTTTCTCTTCGCCATTTCAATGGAAAGGGGAAGGAGTTCATCTAGTATAGTCATAGAATTTGGAATGTTCACTACCTTCTCATACTGAGTGATCTTTGTTATGAAATTGCACGGGTTGGATAATTCAGATGAGATAGCCATTCTGATGCGCAAGGTACATACATTATCATAGTTCTTGAGTAGATCTTCCACCTATATATGAAATACAACGTAACGGCCAAATTCAGCATACATATATAGCTGAGCCAGCCAAATGTATACATACTTATTGATACGCATGCATGCATGCAAAGTGGACATAAATTTTGTCACAATTTCAGAGTTCAAACATATACTTTAAAATAAACAAATTTAGAGGTTAAGCACAGACCATGGCCTTGGTTTTGGAGTAGAAGGATCCGTTGAAATTGGGAGTGTCGTCTTCGTTGAAGGCGATGCCGGATCCAATGAGATGATAGGAATCGTACTAAAAGATGCATCCTGTGGCATAGTTGATGAGGAGGAGGCCTGCGTCCCTGCTGTTAGAAAATAATAAATAGAAGAGAGAGATAAATAAAAGAATGAAAATTAATGGATGACTTTGTCTTTGAATTGAACTTTTCATATATTTGTGAATAGTAAGGGTAGGAAAAGTATATGCTGAATAATGCTTGTGTATTTCATCAATCATCAGGTAGAAATATATACAGCTCATGTACAAACCAAAGAATAATAAATTCCTACTAGAAGGATCTAAAAGATACGCGGTAAAAGACACATCAGCAAACGGCCTATTTACAATCCCAATGCCTAACTGTCTAATATTTACAAAAGATAATTATATATATATATTTCTTCAATATTTCATAATTGTATTTCGTCTTACATCTTGTGCAATTTGGATCACTATTTATAATTAACTAAAAATATAATCCATAAGATATGTCCTTTCATTTGAAAGATATGTCTGTTAATTATTAATAGACACATTTTCTTATATCTTTTGATGAAAACAAGTATATAAACATGATTATTTTAATATATTAATATATTAAANAGCAAAGTCGATCACCGGAAGATCAGAAACTTGAGAGACTTGTGATCACCGGAAGCTGGAAACCCCATCTTCTGTCTTGTCCTGTGAAATGCCAATATTTCTCAGCTCAGATATATCGTCACATCTAGCTACAACTACAATTTCCTATATATACATATATATAGTTTAAGTGTTCCACCTGTCACGCTTGACTGTGTGATAGTCACCTAACTATATATATTGATATTAATTAGTGGGATCGACATTCTAATTCTTAATTAACTTTAATTAATTACAGTGAAGAAACATTTTTCAAATATATGAAGCACGTTGCTTCTCAAACATATATAATTGGATGAGAAGGCATATAATTAAGCATGTGGTTAGAACATGATTAAACTGTATTATATTTAATGATATGTAATTAGTTATTCTTTGTACACGTGTTTGCACTAGTACACACCTACCTCAGCTCACTCCGTTTTGTATAACTAACTCCAGCTCTTCAAATTCTTTTAATTTGCTCAGTAATATATAACTAACTCCAGCTCTACAATGATTGGTAGTTGGTACCCTACTTTCTATCTCATCGGATAAGATCGATATCTATATAGACTACAGTACCAGTAAAAGTAGCTTGCGTTTTTTTCTTTTCCTCTTCATTTTTTTTGATCCTGATAAGAAGAGCTAGTGAGGTAGCTCCAACTCGTAGGGGCGTTCATGGAGTTATCCTCTTCAACTAATGGAGAAGTCAGATATTTTGCGTATCTCGAAAGGCTTAAACAACAAGTGCACACACACAATCACACTAACACTCACAACAAACTATATAACTATTTGTTTCCCAGTCCTTCTTTTTTTGTAAGTAAAGAACTAAAGATCAGATGACCAAATTATTCATACCTTATAAGTATTTAAGATTTTATTTTAGTTTGAGAGCGGCTCTAAGTTGCTTTGAATCCAATGTTAATAACTTAATATATCTCAATATAAGTAAAGAGGTATTTATTAACTGGTCATAAATACATAATAAATATTTATTTGAAGGCCAAACTTGTATTTTTTGTCTTAGATGTTTGGAGAGAATTTCATCCAACAATGCAGTTATCTTCTTTTATTATAAAATTGATTTTACATATCTTCATATTTTTTCTCTTTTTAGTGCATTGAATGTAACTATATTTCGTTTTAAATTTTAAATGAGTTTGCAGCTATTTATTGTTTTTTAGATAATTTCTCTACTCATACTGTGTTTGAGACTTTTCTTTTTTCTTTTTTCTTTGCCTCAAACTCATTTTTAGGCTTCATTTTGGCCTTGTATCATTCATAATATAATTTTGAGGGCTTTGTATGAGTGAAAATGAGCCTGCCAAAACTACATCGGTGCACAAAGAGAGCTTTATATAGGTGGGTGTGGGGGGTGGTTGAAATCATGAAAGTACTTTTGGTAATCTTAAAGTATAGAGTCAATTTCAGTTGTACCTCAAATTATTTTTTTGGGTCAGTTATACCTCTAAAGTATGAGGTTAGTTTTAGTTTTATCTTCAAAATTTTTTAGGTAAATTATATCCGTAATATTTCATATTTGAGTCAATTGTACCCCGAATTAGGAATACAATTGACATAAAAAAAGGTTTAAGAGTACAATTGACACAAAAAAAAAATTTGAGAATATAATTGACCTAAAAGAAAATTTGGAGTATAATTGAAACTAACCTTATACTTCAAAGATTGACTAAAAAAAAAAAAATAGACACACAACTGAAATTACATACTTTGAGAATACAAAACTAGTTTTGCCTAAATAATTATTTAACCAAATGTTTTTGTCGTGTGTTCTACATTATATATATAACACTAGTAATATTGATTGATTGAGTACCTGTTGATTATAAATGAGACAGAGACATGCTAACTTATTGATTGAGTACCTGTTGTTTATAATTGAGACAGAGACATGCTAACTTATATATAGAAAATGTTGGGATTGCTTAAAAGTCCACATCGCTTGGAGTAAAGCATGTGGGAGGGTCTCAACAATATAAATAGGGGCCTTGGGTTTGTTTTCTATGTACACCAAGTCAATACACTTTAAGCATTGTATTAGACTTATAAATTCTTCCCTCTCTTGTATTTAATTTGAGAGTTGTCCTCTTGTTGTTAGAGTGTGGGAGGTGTAGTCAAATAGTTGCTTTGAGAGAGTGTGGGTGTACTTGGTGTGAGGGTTGAGAGAAGATGTGTGACGTAATAATTTTCACATAGTATTTTCTCTAGTTGTCTTTTGGCAACGGTCGTGGGTTTTTTCCCGGTTTGGGTTTCCCACGTTAATTTCTCTTGTGTTGAGATCGTAGTATTATTCCATCTTGTTTCTCTATTTTAATTCTCTGCTGGGGTATTGTTTTTATGCCCAACAAGTGGTATCAGAGCCTGGTTCGGTGGAGTAATTTCTGAGTATGCTCTGTGGTTGCAGTGTTATCTGATCTTCCACATCAGAAAAGAATTATCTTGTTCTTCTTGAGAATTATTTTTTTTGAGGTTGCTTGGTTATTGCTGGGTTGCTAGAAGGAAGTCTAAGTAATTCTGGCTAAGGAAAGATTTGGTACTTAAGTAGTCCATTTGTGACTCACCTCTCTTTCCTGGGAATTACTGACAGACTGTGTTCTAGTATACAGTTGCAATGTCAAGTTTTTCAAGCGCCGTAAAATTTGATATGGAGAAATTTGATGGAATGATCAATTTTGGCTTGTGGCAAGTTCAAGTCAAGGATGTGTTGATACAATCAGGGTTACACAAGGCATTGAAGGGGAGAGTTTCCAGCAAAGGTTCTGAAAAGAGTGGTTCAAGTATGGGTGATGAAGAGTGGGAAGAGTTAGATTTGAGAGCTGCAAGTGCAATTCGGATGTGTTTGGCTAAGAATGTTCTTGCAAACGTGCAAGATATTTCAACAGCCAAGGAGCTTTGGGAGAAGTTTGAAGAGTTGTACCAGTCAAAGGGTGTCTCAAATCGGTTGCTGTTGAAGAAACAATTTTATACTCTTCGTATGGATGGAAATACAAAGATATCCGATCATCTAAGTACTCTTAATGGCATTTGTTCTGAACTGGAGTCCATTGGAGTTAAGGTTGATGATGAAGATAAGGCTTTGAAGCTCATATTGTCTCTTCCTTCTTCCTTTGAATACATGAAGCCTGTCTTGATGTATGGAAAGGAGACTCTGAATTTTTCTGAGGTTGCCAGTAAAATCATTTCAGAGGAAAGACGTCTGAAATGTGAGAGTCAAGCTGTTACAGACTCGGCATTGGTGGCCAGGGATGAGAGTGGAAGGAAGAAGAACTCTAGAAAGAAGGTGACCTGCTGGAAATGCGGAAAGACTGGGCATGTAAAAAGAAATTGTCCATGTGGAGCAAGTTCGGCAAAGGGCTCCGATGCAGATGCTAACGTAGTCTCTCTGGATGAGGGAGATGATATTTTCTTATGAAGTGTTAAGGAGGGTATCCTCATGGTATGTCCGCGTTACCATGAAAGAGGATGAGGAGTTAGCGGTTCCACAATTGCACATGAGGCATTGGTTGGCATTGATGCAAGATGTGTGGTGGAGTTATGTCGATGGCTGAGGAACTTCCATGGAGAGCCAATATGGAGGTAGCACCATAAAGTTCAGCAAGGATCTTTCGACATGTGCCGAGGTGAAATTCTTAGAATTGAGTAATTCTGAGTGAGTACACTTTTATGGTGGAGTGTTATAGCTTTCAAGCTATGATTGTCGGGTGTTGACAATGTGGTACTTTTAATCAAGGTGGAGATTTGTTGGGATTGCTTAAAAGTCTCACATCGCTTGGAGTAAAGCATGTGGGAGGGTCTCAACAATATAAATAGGGGCCTTGGGTTTGTTTTCTATGTACACCAAGTCAATACACTTTAAGCATTGTATTAGACTTATAAATTCTTCCCTCTCTTGTATTTAATTTGAGAGTTGTCCTCTTGTTGTTAGAGTGTGGGAGATGTAGTCAAATAGTTGCTTTGAGAGAGTGTGGGTGTACTTGGTGTGAGGGTTGAGAGAAGATGTGTGATGTAATAATTTTCACATAGTATTTTCTCTAGTTGTCTTTTGGCAACGGTCGTGGGTTTTTTCCCGGTTTGGGTTTCCCACGTTAATTTCTCTTGTGTTGAGATCGTAGTATTATTCCATCTTGTTTCTCTATTTTAATTCTCTGCTGGGATATCGTTTTTATGCCCAACAGAAAACACATTTTTATTTTAGCATATACTAAAGGTTATATTTGAAGGATAAATTATCTTTTAATTTGACCGAAGTATTTTTGTTTTGGCCAAATTTGACCATGCATGCAACTAATAGGTAGTGTTGGACTAAATTTTATCTAATTAACTTTTTATTTTTAATAAATTGAAAGAATTATTTAATAACTCAACTTTCAACATAAAATGAAATAATTGATTTCTAACAATTATTTAATCATTCTCCTTCATGAAACAATTTTGTTTGGTTAGAATTTTTTTGTTCCACTTGCAATAAATAGAAGTTGGATCTTCTGTATTTAAAAGTTTTTGTAATTGTCTAGAGTTAGGCAAAATGGAGGAGTCAATAATAAAAATGCACAACTACTTTATTTTGATATTGAAGGATAATATTTATAATTTTAGACACATATTTTTTTTCTAATGACAGAGAGTTACACCACTTTTAATTGCAGAGAGGATCGGATGTGTGTGTCCCACTGTCCCAGTAACGGTTAGAAAACGGATCCTCTGAAATTTGATGGATGAAATTCTCCTTAAATTCGTCCCATCTCAGCCATCCCTTTAATCTAACGTCTCATATTTTGCCACGTCAAGCTCTTTTTTAAGTTTTTTAAAAAAAAAAGGCCAAAGTGCGAATTTGGTCCTATAACTTTGCTGTAATTTCCAAATCAGTCCTATAACTTTTTTTGTCTCGAATTTGGTCCTGTAACTTTGCTCCAGTTCCCAAATTAGTCCTATAACTTTTTTTGTCTCGTATTTGGTCCTGTATCTTTGCTCCAGGTCCCAAATTAGTCCTATACTAGGAAGCATGGACACTTCATTTTGAGGGCGTGTCGCCGTGTCAGACATGTGTCAGTGTCCGACACCCATACGACACCGACACGACACATATTCACAAATTTTAGAATATAAATCAAATTTTTATAACTTTAACATGACAGACAAAATAAAATAATAGTAGATATGACATATATTATGAATAAAAATTGTAATTTTAAATTTTTCATTAAAAATTATGAATATTTAATTATTTTTATATATAAATATATGCCGTGTCGTGTCATGTAATTTTGAAAGTTTGGCGTGTCGCTGTGTCCGTGTCCGTGTCGTGTCCCGTGTCCGTGTCAGTGTCCATGCTTCATAGGTCCTATATCTTTTTTTTGTCTCAGTTTTGGTCCCATATGTTTTGAAAACCTCCCACCGTTAGTCCACCGTCTATTTTAAATTACAGTTTAGTCCTGAAAACTTCAAGTCCCTTTCACTTTAGTCCATGACTATCAAAATGAAAGTGAAAGAGCATCGCTGAAGATTCTCAAACCTTATATCTTGGTCCCTAATCCATGAATTCTTCACAAAATGGAATAGAAAAACAAAAACAACACAAATTAAAGAAAATGACAAAGGGACCAAAAATGAAAACGCGGAAAATTTAAAACTCACCGGAAAACCCCAAACTCGCCGAGAAACTCAAGAATTCATCCAAAAACCTCAATTTTTAGTGAAATCTCACTCAAATAATCGCCCTCAAATGCTCTAAAAAAGGGAAACATAACATGTGAAAATAAAGGCAGAAAAGAAAAATTACACAGACCGAAAAAAACAAAGAAACAGACAGTAAGCTCCAACTATGAAAGTGATACACTTAGGAAGAAGAAACAATAAGAACAATGTGTTATGTTACTAGTTTCTCCACTAAGTTAGCAGTACCCTGTCTCACGACATCCACACCCTTTGCCCACACTGATTGAAATTCACTCTGCCCCCTACTCTCAATTACACTGTAGTGCGCTGCACAAACTGTATTCCAAAACCAGAATATATTTGTAACCAAAAGTTTATCAGCTCTATTGAAATATTGTGCATCTCCATAGACAAGACAACCAATCAAATTAACACAACAAGACCCATACATCATTTGTACAATTTCCTGCTATCCTCTCTTTTTCAATTCACCTGTCCTAAAGCCAAGAATGTGTTATACTAATATAACAATGAAATAGAAACACTCAATATGCAGAGAATCGAGAGATACTTTACTGGAAATGAAATGGATTCAAAATCCTACACAAATAAGCCAAAAGCAAACATAAAGGTTCAGAATGGAAACAACAAAAAGAGAGGTAAAAGATAGAATCCGCAGAGAGAGAGAGAATGTCAGAAATCACAGCAGGAAAGTTTCACAATAATCAACATGTCCTTCCTCTCTCAATCGAGCAGCTATTATTCCCTTGCAGCCAATTTCCACGTGGGTGGTTTCTCTCTCACGTCCTCCTAACGGTCTAGGATCCCATTTTGTTTACATACTTTTATTTGACACACTCTAATACAATATAATATATAATATTTTCAACATGTGGACCTCACATAACCCCACATAATATTATATAATATATATGTCATATTCTCAACAAAAATAACTTAATATAATGTTTTTTTATCAGAACTTAATATAATGTTACTGTAAATGAAATTCAAATTAAAGTGGATAAGCCTCAATAATGGAAAGAAAAGCTGGGATGGTGACAATGTTATAACGAGGAAAGCCAGCTTGTTGTAGCAGATTCTTCCATTGCAACTCAGTCCTCTCTTTTCCACCGGTATGTGCAGACATAAACAAATCTAACACAAAGGCAGTGTCATCGAACATTCCATGACCTTCTTCCTTCAGAACAAATTCTGCTAAAATAACCTTTCCTCTCTGTTCTGGTATTGCTTTCTTGCAATTTTTCAATATCTTTATGCAATCATCATCGCTCCAATCATGCAATATCCACTGCATCATATAAACAATATGTAATTAGCGCTGAATCGCTGAAGTACAATGGTTCTGTCTGTTCAACACATTTCTCACCAAGAGTGGATCCGCCGAAGTACGATCCATTAAAGTATGTAAATTATTGATTTGTACGGTACATATATTAAAATGATCAAGTATTAAATTACTTTAATGGACTCTCCAAATCAAATAATTCATATACTTGACAGGATCTGTACTTTAGTGGATCTGTTTCCTCACCAAACATGGTCTCTCCACGTGGCGCTATATTTCATGAGTGCTACTTTTTGGCATTCCATTAGTAGTTTAGTATACTATACTTTTACTGTTTCAATTTTCTTTGTTTTACCCTATGTAATAATAATAATAATATGTTTATTTATTTTTGGAAATTATAAGATTAATATAAATTATTGTTTTTGATATTCTTAAGTCACTCAGTAAAAGAATAAAATAATTTTAAATTTTTTTTGAAGCGATTTTGTTGCTTTGGTCTTATATGTATTAATGTATTCAACTTTTCATATGTTTTTTATATCTATGTCCCTTATTTCATTTTGATAAAAAATATTTCAAAAGTGTAAATTGATCCTATATATATACTACTATATATACAAATTGTTTAAAATTAATGCTGACGTTAGATTCCATTAATTTCTCTATGGGTCCTTCTTATATGTGCCCTTAGGACACATGTTAAGGTTTCTTTTGATTGGTCAAGTGAGTTTTCAAACATTAAAAATTATCTTTTAAATGAATTTTTGTAAATTTCAAGATATGAGATGCTCTACTAACCTGAAAATGTGCCTTAAGGACACATGTTAGATAAATCATTTTTCTATTAAACGATGATGTGATATTTTAATGTGACAGTTCTTTTCTATGAAAAGAATATGACATTTTCTCTTTTGTCTTGGACTTCAGTTTTATTAATTTTCTGACTTTTCTGTCTCTCACTTCTCAAGAAGGACCCAAAATGAGAATGAAAATGCTACATCAGATTATTATATCATCATTTAACNTTTTAAATGAATTTTCGTAGATTTCAAGATATGAGATACTCTACTAACCAATCAGAAGAAACCTTAAAATGTGCCTTAAGGGCACATGTTAGATAAATGATGATGTGATATTTTAATGTGACAATTCTTTCCTATGAAAAGAATATGACATTTTCTCTTTTGTCTTGGACTTCAGTTTTATTAATTTTCTGACTTTTCTGTCTCTCACTTCTAAAGAAGGACCCAAAATGAGAATGAAAATGCTACATCAGATTATTATATCATCATTTAACAAAAAAAAAGTAACAGCATTTAACGTGATAACCAATTTGAAACAAGTTACATACATATGAGACCATTTTGAAATTTCTGAAATATCTTGGACCAAAATGAAATAAGAGCCATAAATAAATGGAGCAGTTTAAAGCTGATATACCTTCATGAAAACAGCATCAGCATGAGGAATAGAGTGGAACATGTCTCCTCCCACGTGAGTGACTCTCTCGTATTGAGGTGCGGTAGCGATCACATGCGGCTGATCAAAGTTGATGCATTTGATGTGCGGATAGGATTTGACAATCTCTGATACTGTCCCTCCGATTCCTCCTCCAACATCCACTAATGATTCAATGCTCTCGAACCCATCCTTATACCCTGCGATGATGCCACTCATTAAAATCCTAGCCGTACACTCCATCGACTCATTGAACATCTTGTTGAATTCTGGGTTCTCCAATGCATAATCCCAAATCTCAGACCCGTGAGCCTTCTTGAAGGCGGACCCACCAGTCCCAGTCCCACCTTCTCTCACGCATTGACTCAAATAGTGTAAAGGCGCCGAGAACCATGGTTCCATAAGAATCATCCCCACAAGGTTTAGTTGGTTCGACTCACGTACGAGCCATCTCGAAGCGTAGGTCAGGTCGTACAGCGTGTCTCCGCCGTCGGATGGCTGATGAGCGCTGAAGATCCTACGGCGGACGAGGAGCCTTATGATGCGCCCCAGGCACGTGATGTCAGGAGAGGGTGCATTAGAGAGAGCCGAAACTATCTGGGACAAGCTCATTGGTCCACCGTGGCGTTGTATGATATCTGGTATGCGCAGCTCCACAGCAGATCTGAGAGCCATGGAATCTGCATAGCTGAACATGTACTTCCATACGTCAGCTTGGCCTTGTAACATCAATAATGCCTCATTATTATTACTCTCTCCCATCTCTCTCTCTCTCATTATCTGATAGATGCCTTCAAAAGAAACAGCCATCTCTATTTAAATCATGTAACCAACATAGCAAACTAGGCTGAAATTTTTCATGAATCACATAAATATATATTATGTTATGATTTAATATTAAGCCGGACTGCCGGACAATATTATTTCCTTATTAAGTTTGGAACCGACGTCATGCATATATATATATTAGCAAGTAGCACCCACATGACATCCATCTAGTACTGTGTTCGTTAAATTATGCCCAATTGCCCAGGGTTGTTTAAAAAGTTACGTACTGTAGTTAGAAATAAAGGATATCAATATAAAAAATCTAGTATTTGTTTAACTTGTTAGGTACAAGCCATCTCGTGTGTTTACGTTATTCCGGCCGGCCAATTCCCATTATGAATCTGGTTTCTTAAAGTTACGCATCGTATTGAAAAACTTCTCAAGTTCTTTTTT
>QANZ01035159.1:55629-67549 GCA_003254925.1 Chamaecrista fasciculata
TTTGGTACCCTGTGGTTTGAAACCTGACACTTTGGTACCCTGTGGTATTCTTCATTAACACTTTGGTACCTTTTGGAGCTATTTTGTAATTTTAAACATAACAATTTTTCAAAAATTACATATTGACCCCAAAAAATTTTCAAAAAAATTACAAAAAGGTCCCTGAATACATATTATCTAGGGACTAAAATGAAAACTTAAAAAAAATATTGGGGTCGATATGTAATTTTTCAAAATTTGTTATGGTTAAAATTACAAAATAACCCCAAAGGGTACCAAAATGTTAATGGAGAATACCATAGGGTACCAAAGTGAAATAGGGTCAAACCACAGGGTACCAAAGTATAATTTACCCTATTATTTAATTATTTTTAAATCATCACAAAGAACGGTCAAATTTAAATCTATCGTCCATATTAATTAATAGTGGGAGACTCGAGTTCTCATTGATCAATTAATTAATTCTTTATATATATATATATAATGAGAGAACTAACCTTGTCTCCACTTATTTCTGGCTTTTCTTTCCTTGTCTTCGTGTCTCTGCTTCTATCCTTTTTCTTTTACTGCTTTAACTATGTTTTCTAGCTTCTCGTTTGTATGTTTCTTTTTGTTGGAACTTCTCGTTTGTATGTTTATTTGGGGCTACCTTTCCGTTTGTTTGTAACTTGATCGTTGTACTAATCTCTTTAATATTAGATTTCACTTTCTACCAAAAAATAAAAAAAAATAGAGGGTCGAGCTCAACCGCTAATTCGTATATAATGTTGCCTACTTATTATCATTCTCTGAACCGTAAATTAAACCTTGTCCTGGCTAATTTATTCTCTGAATAAAAATTTGAATTTAGATGGGCAAGTGTTCGTTAATTCTAGAAACTATATAAGATGTATTTTACTTGAGGTAATTCATTAAATTTAGACAAAAACCTATTTTAGTCCCTAATGTTTGCCTAATATTCCATTTTAGTCCCTAATTTTGTTTTTGTTCCGTTTTAGTTCCTAAAGTTGTCAAGAAATTTCATTGTTAGTTTCTGATCAAGTGATTCCATCTATTTTCCTCGGTTAAAAAAATGAAAAATAAAGGAGAAAATTGCAAAAATGACCCTTATAAAGTGATTTTTCTTATATCTCATTATTTTTCTTTTTTAGTGTCAATTGTATTCCTAATTAGCAGATACAATTGACTCAAATGTAAAACATTTGAGATACAATTGATTTAAAAAAAATTCGAGATATAATTGAAATTGATCTCATACTTTAGGGGTACAATAATTGACCCAAAAAAAACTTCAGGTATAATTAAAATTGACTTCATACTTTAGAATATCAAAAATATTTTTGCCATATTTTTTATTTGAAATATTTAAATAAACTGAAAGTCAAACTACCCAAGCGTGGAAACAAACACAAACTCAAACTTCTATTACATCTGGATCATGATGAAACTCGTATCATAACTTAAGTTTCTGCATACAGCACTATATATTTGATGATCTTGAGTAAAAGCTACGAAGTCATTATTATAGTATTCAACATTTATTTAATAGGACTTAGCAAAGTGCCACATCATGGGGACAGCTTGAGGCAACATTTAATTTATTCCCAAATGAGTAGGATATATATCTGTAACACAAATGGCCATGTCAGCTGAGACATCAGATGCCAAAAGCTGTGAAGCCTCCGTCAACAAAAATGGTCTGTCCTGTTACATAAGATGCAGCAGGTAAGCATAAGAATGCTACCATGGATGACACTTCCTCTGCCTCTCCAATGCGTCCCGCAGGGATTTTCGAAATAGTGCCCTCTAAAATTTTTTCATTACCTTTGAACAGCTGCAACAACAGTAATACATACTTCTTTTAGATTTTGTATGATATAACAAAATATAAATGAAGCACTATACCACTCACATAGACATAGAAAATAACATACATACAAACACAAACACTGACATATTAAATTTTTAAATATTTATTTATAATATATGTTATAGGTGTCTTTCTTTTTTCTACTTGTTGTTATCTTGGAGCTGCAAAAAATAAATATAATTTAAATGTTGACACTGATTGATATATTTTGAGTAGGTATATACATGATAATACTTTGTCAAAATGAAGAGTTATTAGTACTATCATTTAGATGTTTTACGAGTTGGAACATAGAAATACAACATAAGAGGGCTGAGCTTATCTTCGATGTATTCATAGTTACGATTAAAATTATGGAAAAACTTATAAGGTAAAGTTTTTTTATATCTTTGTTATAAGATTCTCCAATAAATATTTGACATGTGGTAAAATTTTGATACATGACAATCATGATAGAGAGAGAATATTAAACACACATTTTTACATGATCAATCATAGAAGAGAGAATGTAAATCAAACTTATGATTGGAGGAACCTTATAGTAAATATATAACTAACTTTACCTAATTTTTTTTTTTTGCTTAAAATTAATCAAATCATTGTGAAAAGAATTAAGGATAAAAAAGGAAAATACCGTACCTCATCAACCCCGGGAGTCTTAGTAGTCCCTGGGGCAACACAGTTTGTTCTTATATTGTCTTTTGCCCACTCACATGCAAGATCTCTCGTCAGTTGAATTATTGCTCCTGCAAGCATTTAATTTCACACATTATTTTAAATCAAATTTCCCCAACTTTATTATTTACATTTTTCTTCTTTCAGTGATAAATAAATAATAAAATGATCCAAGAGATTGTTACGTACCTTTGACCGCACCATATATGGATCCAACATTCATAGATACCACACCTGTAATGGAGGATATGAAAACGATGCTTCCAGCTTCTGAGGCCTTCAGAAGAGGATGTGCGAGTTGGGTTATGTGATATGCTGATTCTAAATTCGATTTCACCAGGAATGAGAAATCTTCCTCTGTGTAGTCCACGGTTTCTTTCTTAAAGTTTGTTCCCACATTATTCACCTATTCCATTTGATGATTCATTAAATAACTAAACATTAACCACAAAAAATTTAAGTAGCAAATCAAATAATAATAAGTGTGTGTTTGTTAATTGCAATTAATTACTAACAAGGATGTTGAGTTTGGCATTAAAAGCAGAGGAAACTTTAGTGATGAGGTCGTTTCTTTGTGCAGGGGACACCATGTCACACACAGAACCTTTCACATTAAACCCCTTTGAGGCCCATCGTTGTAAGCATTCATTAAGCTCAGCTTCATTCCTTGAGCAAGTGTACACTGAAGCCCCTAGCTCTGCTAATTCCTCCACAATTGCATACCTAATTATACATGTAAAAACTTCTTCATCAATGATATATGTAGGGAGGAAAAACAGAGGATTGAAAAAGAAAAAAATTAAAGGCCAAAGTACAAATTTGGTCTCATATCTTTTGCTCAGTTCCCAATTTGGTCATATATCTTTTTTTGTTGCAATTTGGTCTTATATCTTTGCATAAGGTCTCAATTTTGGTCCCATATCATTTTTGGTCTTATATCTTTTAATCAATTTGCAGAATTAGTCTCATATCTTTGCAAAATGATCAACCACTAGCTGGTCCTTTTGTAAATAAATGAGACCACTTCTAAATCTGACTCAAAGTTATAGGACCAAATCTGTAACAAAAAATTATATGAGACCAAATTGATACCTGACCCAAAAATATGAGACTAAAAGTACAACAAAAGATGATATGAGACCAAATTAAAATTTAGGGAAAAGATATAGGACCAAATTTACACTTTAGAAAAAATTAAAGGATAAAGGATGGAAAGTAATTAACCCAATTCCTTTGGTTCCACCCGTAACAAGAGCAGTGGTTCCATGAAGAGACCATCTTCTGCTTCTTTTGCTATCGTTGCTTGCCTCTGCCATTGATTTCTACTTTACAAATGAACTGTAGTACGTGTTCAGTAATATGATTGATCTTTGATACCTTCCTCTTCTCCAAAGGGCTATTATATATATACACATATTATAAGCAACAATGATGTAATTGATTACTCCGAAGTATGTGGACAATGATGTAATTAAGAGGTTTGAATTAGATTCATAGGATTAGGAACTGTTCATGTAATTATGTCAAATTAAATTTGACTTTGACTTTTGTTTTTGCTTGAAAAATTGGAGTTGGTAAACTTTCAAATCAGCCGAGAGCAGACAATCTAGAACAGAAAAACGGAGATGATCCCCTATAATTCCCAAGCTTGAAATTCTCCTAAAATTGACCTCATCTCAACCGTCCAATTGATCTGACTTTTAGAATCACGCCACGTGCACGTAGCTCCCGCATGGATAGGTTCTTGACTTCTTGGTGAATGGTTAGTGATGATTATGATTTTAGGGTAAATTACACTTTGGTACCTTGTGGTATTCTCCGTTAACATTTTGGTACTCTGAACTTTAATTCTGTTAGAAAATTAACGGAAATTGGAATTTATGAAGCTATTCTATAATTTTAACCATAACAAATTTTACAAAAATTACATATTGACCCTTAATATTTTCAGAAAATTACAAATAAGTCTCTGAATACATATTATCTAGAGACTAAAATGAAAACTATAAAAAAAAATTTGGAGTAAAAATAAATTTTTTATATATATGCTTTTCTCTGAATACATATTATCTCTGAATACATATTAGCATGTAAGTTAAAATTGATCGAATAACATGATACAATATCTATCAAACTAGAGGGCTTGATAGAAAATGCAGATTACGATGACATTACAGAAATTAACAGATACAATGTCAATGTAAATTAAATTCATATTTTATTGAAGAAAAAATAAATATTCAAAAAATATCATAATATTTTAAAAAATAATACATCAAAGATAAAATTAAAAATAAATATCTTTTATTTTAATATCTACTAAATATTTATTTTTAAATTAGTCTCTATTTAATATTGAAAATATTTTTTATTTCAAAGTATAATTGAATCTTAAAAGTAAATATTTTTTCATTTAATATCTATTAAATATTTGATTTTAGTTTAATTGCAATTAATGTCAAATTTTTATTAAGAAAAATATAACCATATCAATTATCTATCAAATGTCAAAAGTCAAATCCTAAACCTAATTTGTTTGTCTTTCTTATTCGATCTTTCTTTTTGTCGCCTCCTATGTGTCAACCCACCCGGTCCGATCCGGGTTTTCTATCATGCTAAATTGAAAACTCGGGTCCTAAAATATTAAAATGTACAGTTGAATTGTTAAAAGAATTAAATAACACGTGTAATGTATATCTCAATTATCAAAATTATATAGTACCACGTACACTTGAGCAACTGTTTAAACTTTAAATAATAAAAGAAAAAAGATATAAAACTACGTTAAATTTTTTCCTCTTCTAGGCTGAATTTTTATATATGAATGAATGACGAAGCCGTACGCAAAACAAGCTAATTAATGGCCAATGGCCCAATATCTACGATTGCCGGTTTTTTTTCCATCTCCAGCTATACTTTTTTTTCTTTGTAAAGTAATATACATTAACAGGTGTTTTTTTTTTCATATATACATAACTAAATTATTTTTAATGTTCATACTTCATATGGTACCGGATTCATTGAACACCTTACCTAAGGCTCGTCGGAGCTACAAATACGTAATTTAGATACCGAAAAAGAAACAATACCTGTAAGTAAATTTATATTAAAAAAAGTATAGAGGTGAAAAAAATCATCATATATTGCCGTGTAGTTCTAGCTGGCTTCTAGTTAATCAAAGACTTTAACAATTGCTATAATGAATATGCATTAGCTTTGGAATGTAGAACTCACCATATTTCGAGTAAACTAATAATTTATAAATTTGATTTTTGAAAGATAACCAAATGTTGGAGAATAGTATAAAATTATAGGATACCATTAGTCCAAAGTCACGTCACAAATAAAAAGACTAACCTTAAAGAGTCGCATCCCCCAATAATTTAAGAAGCGACATTCCATAGGATTAATTGAATTCTTCTTGTTTCTCTAACAATGACTCATAACAATAGAAAATAAAATTTAGCAAATTATTTTCGTCAGCTCGTCATGTTCTGATCAAAATAGTCCATAAACATTGTATCTAATAAAATAAGTCCATCAAACATTAAAATGCTTTAATACTCATAAAATATTTTAAAACTCATCAACCATTATCATTTCTTAACCTATAAATTAACTTAACAAATTTAATCACCATAAAATGACAGTTTATATTAGGAAATATGATTAGAAAATAATAATGATAAAAGATATTATTGACTCTACCTTATCTTACCAATATGGGACTTTCTTTGACACAAAGATAATGTACATAGCTGTACAGATAGCACAATATTAGAGATCATAGTTAAAAAGGTTGGCCCAATTGGTAAGGAGTTAAGGTCGTGAGTTCAATTCCCACTCGCAAAGATCAACTCACCTAAACTTTTATTTAAAAAAAATGTCATTTGAGTAGTCTTTTCTTTCTCAATGAGTTGTTTATATATATATATATATGGCACGATATAAGATATTGTTTCTTTTGTTAGTACGTTTTTCTTCTTTTTTTTTTGATAATAACGTGGAAACTTAGATTACTGGAATAATGTTTGAGTACAAAAGCATAGAAGGGACATAACAGACACACTTAAAAGACAACAAGGAACAATACATAAGAAAGACATAAAACAAAATACAAAGATGAAGATAAAAAATGGAAGGCCAGGAGTGAAAAGAAAAGGAAGGAGGGTTCATGAGAGATATCTTGCAGGAAGGCAAGACTCAAAAAAGGAGGCAAGGAGATGTAGGTAGTGTGTTGCAACTGTTTTCTTCTGCCATGGTTATCCAAAAAATCAGCACATGAGTTCGTCTCTCTAAGTGTGTGTCTCATGCACTAGCTGTCAAAGGAACATAGCAAGTTTTTGCAATTAAAGATTAGAGCATATAAAGGGTGTTGCTGAGTTATTTTATCCGATAAGACACAATTAATTGCAGCAGTACAATCAGATTCAAGAATGATCTTTTTAATATTGAGTGGGCCAGCTCAATCCCTCTAAAGATGGCCCAAAGTTCAGCCTTGAGTGAGTGGCCATAACCAATAATTTCAGAGAAACCCGCAACAAAATTTCCATTCTCATCCCTTAAGATACCTCCAGCACTAATATGGTTCAACTTAGTAGACCCATCAGTGTTCATCTTGTAGAAATTCCATTGCACAGAAAATTAATAGAAATTGTAGAAAAGGGAAGCTTTTGAAAAATCAAAATATTCTTTAAAATGTAGATAAAAATCGTTCGCCAGTAAGTAGGGTAAAGGTTTTTCAAGAGGTCTAGCTGATGCCTTTAATAGTCTATGTCTGTTACTTAGATCATGATTCCAAGAGAGCAAGCCTTCACTTATATATATATAACTTGTATGAGAAGCTCTGTCGTCTTTAGTATGTATGCCATTTGGACTAACTTTATGTAATGAAACTATCCTTTCCGACAAAAAAAAAAGAGGACAAAACATAAGTATTGGAACCCTCATGAGGATGAAGGACTGATATGGCTGACTAATTCCAATTCTGTTGGATAGTACTATTTATTGATGTATAAAGGCAAAATGTATGTAAGCATTATACATAATAAAACATCTTTATATATAGCTCAATCACGCAAGTTTTTGTTTTATTATGAACCTAGAGCACTATATATATAGAAAATGCAGATGCAGAAATTAACAAAGTACAATGTATGTTAATGTAAATGAAATTCAAAGTGGATAAGCCTCAATAATGGAAAGGAAAGTCGGGATGGTAATGATTTTATAACGAGGGAAGCCAGCTTGTTGCAACAGATTTTTCCATTGCAATTCAGTCCTCTCTCGTCCGCCAGATGTATGTGCAATCATTAGCAAGTCAAACACGAAGGCAGTGTCATCGAACATTCCATGGCCATCTTCCTTCACAACAAATTCCGCTAAAATAACCTTTCCTGTCTTTTCTGGTATTGCTTTCTTGCAATTTTTCAATATCTTTATGCAATCATCATCGCTCCAATCATGCAGTATCCACTACATCACATATATAATTTGTCACACACAACATATATCTAATTAATACAACAATATATATTCACGGTACAAGCAACCTTTTAAATTTAATTAAACAACAATCACATCTCCTCGCCTAAAGCCTAATCATTCGGATCTTTTTCATCTTTTTTTATCATCTTTATCATTATGCCTTTCATTGAGATCACGTGCCTTTCAGAAAACAGCATATATTGACTGTCGGTGCATGGCACTTAAAAAAATTAGGGTAAATTACACTTTGATAATTTGTGGTTTGACCCTATTTCAAATTGGTACCCTGTGGTTTGAAACTTGACACTTTGGTACCCTTGGTACCCTTTGGAGCTATTTTGTAATTTTAACCATAACAAATTTTGCAAAAATTACATATTGACCCCAAAAAATTTTCAAAAAATTACAAATAGGTCCTGAATACATATTATATAGGGACTAAAATGAAAAATTTAAAATTTTTTGGGGTCAATATGTAATTTTTGTAAAATTTATTATGGTTAAAATTACAAAATAGCTCCAAAAGGTACCAAAGTGTTAATGGAGAATACCACAGGGTACCAAAGTGAAATAGGGTAAAACCACAGGGTACCAAAGTCTAATTTACCCAAAAAATTAAGAACAAGTTGTGTAATATTATAGAGATACCTTCATAAAAACAGCATGAGCCTGAGGAATAGAGTGGAACATGTCTCCTCCCACGTGAGTAACTCCGTCGTATTGAGGTGCGGTAGCGATCACATGCGGCAGATCAAAATTGATGCATTTAATGTGCGGATAGGATTTCACAATCTCCGACACCGTCCGTCCGATCCCTCCTCCAACATCCACCAATGATTCAATGCTCTCGAACCCATCCTTATACCCTGCAACGATGCCACTCATTACAATCTTAGCCGTACAATCCATGGCATCATTGAACATGTTGTTGAAATCTGGATTCTCCGATGCAAAATCCCAAATCTCACGGCCATTAGCCTTCTGAAAAGCGATCCCTGTTGGATTATTTTAATCCTTGAAGTGTGGCCCATGTAACTAATAGACTAGACCTATTAATAGAGGCCCAATTTGATGGTAGTTGGGCTTGAAGGGCATTTAGGTCTAGTAGGGTTTCAATACCCTTCCCTCTCCCTTCATATATGAGCCTCACATTTTGGCATAAGAGGATAAGGCATGTATGGATAAGCTTAGGGGGTTCTCAACCATTAGAGAACCAAGAAAGGAAGAAGGGCTTAGGGAAGAAACTCTCTCTCTCTAAAAAGTTCAAAGGCATGGATTAAGGTACACATTCATCTACTCATTAAAATCTGAGTATTATAGTTTTATCTTACAATCCCACCTTCTCTAACGCAATGGCTGAGATAGTGCCACGGGGCCAGAGGAATTGGATGGTTTTCCATCAGAAACATGTTCGCAAGGCTATGCTGGTTGGTGTCACGTAGGAGCCATCTGGAAGAGTAGGTCAAGTCGTATAACGTGTCTCCGCCGTCGGATGGATGATGAGCACTGAAAATCCTACGGCGGACGAGGAGTCGCATGATGCGGTCGAGGCACGTGATGTCTGGAGAAGGTGCATCGGAGAGAGCAGCGATTACCTGGGTTAAGCTGATTGGTCCACCGTGGCGGTGTATGATATCGGGTATGCGCAGCTCCACAGCGGATTTGAGAGCCATGGAATCTGTGAAGTTGAACATATACTTCCATATATCAGCTTGGCCTTGTAACATCAATAATGCCTCATTGTCTTTCATTGCATTGTTAATCTCTCCCATCGATCTCTCTCTCTCTCTCTGATTATCTGGTAGATACCAAACAGGAGAGAAACTGCTAGCCACCTCTATTTCATATAATATCATGGCAAGCTAGGCTGAATTTTTATAGACGAATCAAGCCGTATACTCATAAATATTTTATTATATTATATATATATGCATCGCAGATTCGCAGCGTCCATGTGATCTGGATCGAATCAAGCAATTAATATGTATTGAGTTAATTTCGTCACATAAATCATGTCTTGAATTTATTTTGAAATGCAATCAATACATATAAAGCAAATTGATTCACGTCGAAAACGGATCCCCTCAAATTAGGGCCCTGTAATTCTTGTAAAATTGGGAAGATCTTGAACCTTCATCTAATTTAACGTACACAAATTGGCCACGTCATATATTTTACATTAGTGAAACTCACGTTTTAACATTGTGTTTTTTTCTTTTTGGTAAGCGATTATTTAATTGGCATTGTGTTTCATACCCTGGAAAGAGGTAGAAGACGCCACACTGTTTCTCTTCCCTTTGCTCCATTTTCATACGCCGGAAGTGCTCTGGCTAATTGGATCACATGCTATTAGACATATTATGGAATATCATATCTTTTATGCATTTAATTAGTTTTTAAATATACCTACTTTATAGGAATTACTTATATGCCTACTTTATAGGAATTAGTTAATATCATAATTGATTTAGTTTTATTTAGTTTTGAATTTCGATACCGTATCTTTAAGATACCCTTTTGTTCCTTTATATATACCCTCACCATAACTAGCGCTAGCTACTACCAATTATGTCGTTCCTCAACAAAAAAAGATTTCATAATATGATATTACCTCTTAAGACTATTCTTTATGGACGCTACATCAAAGAGCAAGAATAAATAGAAGACTTTTTCAAATGCTTAAGGTTATAACAAGATTGAACTTTTACGTGACTGAATATTCTGCTAAGTGTTTAGTGCTATTTACCATATTCTCTGTAATTCCTTGGTAGAAAATCATTTTGTGTGAAATCCTCTTTTTGTGAGAAAAGTCTTCCTTAGTGAGTGGTTACAAGATAAGAGGAGTATATAGGAACCGTGAGACTACGAATTTGTGGAGATTGTAAAAAGATAATTGTAAAACCTTCGGTGTCGTTGATTCCATTGTAATTGGTTAGTTTGCCCACATAATATAAAATTTCCTCGCTTTGTGCTTAGGCCGTGGATGATTCCTTCTTTTTTTTTCGTAGAAATATGGAACTTCATTAAAGATACAAAGAACAAGGAAAGTCACCAAACATTACAAAGCAGAAAATAAAGAGCACAAGGGCCAAAAACTACAACAAAGAAATACGAATCAGCCAATACCACATACCACGGGGATAATACAGTCCCGCAGCAAAGGCAGAATACACAAAAGCAGGACAAAAACTAAAGGAGACAAAAGGACATTTAGACTTCAACGCAGCAGCGGCAAGAGAGTCTGCACTTCGATTTCCTTCCCTCAAAACATGGCTGATCTTGTAGTTCCTAAAACGGATCAGATATGACCTACATTCATCAATCAGGGAACTGATGGAAACCAAAGACCCAGTTTGTGGGTGATTCCTTCTATCCCTCAACTCTTTATATTCCGCATTTTATCTTTTTGAGTTAAGAAACTGTTTTCGTAAGAAACTCTGAAATTATTTTAAAGAACTGTTAATTTATACCTAAAAGTTTTAATTTTCAATTCAACGCCCTTTTGGAATATATTCTAGTGTATTCTGATTAACATGTACAATGTATAAAACTGACATTTATTTCATATATATATCTGTAAATGTTAGAGAATTTTAAATTTTTTTGTCTGAATGAGAATTTTAATTTAGATATATATATATAGAGGATTGTGTTCTTGTTTGGATTTAATTGAGATATTTATATAATATCTATTTATTTTTAAATAATCACAAAGATCGGTCAAATTTAAATCTATCACCTGTATTAATTAATAGTGCTCACTCGAGTTCTCATTGGTCAATTAAGGATCAGAAAATTGAGCAATCAAATTATAATCTGATTGGATTATAATCTAATTGGATTATAATCAAATGGTGTTTTGATGAAATTTAGAAAAGAAAAATTTAG
>QANZ01035159.1:68329-84993 GCA_003254925.1 Chamaecrista fasciculata
AAAGTGTTAATGGAGAATACCACAGGGTACTAAAGTGTCATTTTTTAAACTACGGGGTACCAAAGTGAAATATGACCAAACTACAGGGTACCAAACTATAATTTACCCTTTTAATTATTTTGAGACTGATTCGCTAACTTGACACAAATTTAGAGATAAAAAGTAAATTTTGTCCAAAAATAATTATTTAAATATAAAATTAAAATTAATAATAAATTAATATATGATTTAAATTATATTTTTAAAATGAAATCATATATATGAGAGAAAAGAAAAAAAAAGCATATAGAATTTCCATGAAGAAAATCAATTAAAAATTTTATCAATATTTTATACTTTATAATTGTTTTGCTGCACACAAATCTAAAACGTCGTCGTCTGGTATCAAAATAGTGTGCTTTGAGCTGCTGAGTTAGCAACGTGGTGAGACAAGGAGCACAAGATTTGTTGGATGGTTGAGATGAGTTGAATTATAAAGAGAAATTCACATAGTTGAAATTGACCAAAGTCCTATTTTGATCCTTCAGTTGTGCTCAATGTTTTAAATTGGTCCCTCGGTTATTTTTCGTTTCATATTAATCCCTCAGTTTTTCAAAACATGGCATAGTTAGTCCTTCAAACGTTTTCCACTCATTTTTCCGTTAAATAAAAAAGACAAAATTGATTTTTAACTCTTAAAAGTTTAAATTTTTGCATTAAGGACCTTTTTCTTTATAATAGAACCAAAATGTAAGAAAGAAAAAATAATTGGAGGTTTTATTTTATTTCACCCAAAAAACACCTCTCTCTCTCACTCTCACTTTCTCTCTCTACCGTAACAATGAAGGCAGAAAATGGCGGCATCTGCGAGAAAATTGTGCGGATCGATACTCCGATCTCTCTCATCGTCCGACAGATTCAGTAATTTCGGTTCCTCATCGTCATATTCCTCATCGGCATTCGCTTCATCAAGTTCGAGCTTCACTTCTCACTCCACCATTTTCTTCCATCGTTCCAACTCTCTGACTCGCATTAACCTCCATGCATGGTTTGTCTGCCTCTGTTCCTTCCTCCGTCGACCGGTCAATCTCACCAAGTCGATCGATTTTTGTGAAGCAACAGAACCACCATAAGAAGCAGACTTGCATGTGCTCGCCGACTACGCACCCTGGCTCTTTCCGATGTATACCTTTCTTTCTTTGAATACCTTTCTTTCTTTCTCCATGGTGGTTCAAACTGGAGGCATGAGAGGGGTCATCAAGAGAGAGAAAGAGAGCTGAGAGTGAGACAGGGAGAGAGAGAGAGAGAGGTTTTTTCTGGTGAAATAAACTAAAACTCCCAATTATTTCTTCTTTCTTACATTTTGGTTCTATTATAAAGAAAAAGGTCTTTAACGCAAAAATTTAAACTTTTAAGAGTTAAAAATCAATTTTGTCTTTTTTATTTAACGGAAAAATGGATGGAAAACGTTTGAGGGACCAACTGTGCCAAGTTTTGGAAAACTGAGGGACCAATATGGAACGAAAAATAACTGAGGGATCAATCTAGAACATTGAGCATAACTGAGAGACCAATATGAAACGAAAAATAACCGAGTGACCAATTTAGAACACTGAGCATAACTGAGGGACCAAAATAGAACTTTGGCCCTTGAAATTTAAGGGGATCCGAATCACAAAATGATAGAATATGAGAGTGAATATATATCGTATACACAAAGGATGTAATAAATTTAAGCAAATGTTAGAGATTTAGATAAAAAAAAATATGCAAGATGGAGAATTATCAAAATTATTTTTAATCTAAATACTTTCATCCTAACAAAAAGTTTTATATTTCTGCTATAAGATTATCTAAAAAAAATATGTTTGACAAAATTGCTTCTAGAAAAAAGATAATATAAACAAAAATTATGATAAAGAAAACCTTGCGATAAACACATAAGCAACTTTATATAAACTTTCTCTTAATCTAATTCGATTTTCTAAATAGTTCTTAAACGTAAACGAGGTTTTTTTTATTAACAAAAATTTAATAACAGCGCAACAAAATAAAATCTAAAAGAGTAAAAGAAGACAAACTCAAGCATTGTATCCCCCTAATAATGAGCATGATGTCTGAAAATCCCATTGTTGATTGTTGGATACTCTTTTTTCACATGAAAAAGCAAAATGTAAGCACAATATAATTAAACATCTCCAATTTCACAGCGCCTCCAATTATACCAACTTTGAAATATAGCTTAATCACGCTATTTTTTGTTTTATTATACCAAGATAGAGGGCTAGATAGAAATTTAGATGATGACATGTTGCAGAGTCTTGTTTTTTTTTTTTTGCCAATGGCACTATTTTTTGTTTTTTAAAAAAAATCAAAGTGGATAAGCCTCAATAATGGAAAGAAAAGTTGGGATGGTGACGATTTTATAGCGAGGGAAGCCAGCTTTCTGTAAGAGATTCTTCCATTGCAACTCAGTCCTCTCTCTTCCACCAGATGAATGTGCAATCATAATTAAGTCAAACACGAAGGCAGTATCATCGAACATTCCATCACCTTCTTCCTTCACAACAAATTCTGCTATAATAACTTTTCCTCTATTTTCTGGTATTGCTTTCTTGCAATTTTTCAATATTTTTATGCAATCATCATCGCTCCAATCATGCAATATCCACTGCATCACATATATAATTTGTCACACACAATATATATACATATATATAATAGCATGCATGTTTCAGTTACTTAATTGGAGCCATGGCGCCCTTTTAATTAAACAACATTCATATCGATCTCCTAGCCTAATCATTCTAATCTCTTTTATATTTTTAGGCAAAAGTACATTTTTAGTCCCCAAACTTTACACTAATTATCAATTTTATCCCCAATATTTTGTGGTTAATTTCATCCTTAATATTTTGCATTTTAATCAATTTTATCTTTTAACTAACTTTTTTTTTCATAAATTAATGACACACTTCATCTTGTTTTTAAATCTGAGTTAGGATTTGAACTTCTTTTTTTAACAATTTTATATTACATATCATTAGGCACATAATTTCTATTGTTAATATTTAGTTAAAATAAGAGTGAAAGACAAAGTTGACTAAGATACGAAATATTGAGGACAAAATTGACTGTAAAAAAAGATTATGAACGAAATTGACAATTGCTATAAAGTTTGTGTACCAAAAAGGCAATTTTGCCTATATTTTTATCATATAATTCATTATGTATTTTATTGAGATCACGTGCATGCCTTTCACTAGAAATCAGTATATATCTATATCTATATATCTATATTCATATTCATACTATATTATATGTGTGAGGGGTACTTTGATTGGTCAAAATTAATTTTATTTTAAAATATTAAAAGAGGAAAAAAAACAGTGAAGGGAGTTAAGTAACTTCAATTCCCACTACTTTGATGGCTACCAAAAAAAAAAGTTCTCACAACATCAAATCTATATCTATATCTATTTATACTATATTATATGTGTGAAGGGTGTTTTGTTTGGTCAAAATTAATTTTATTTTAAAATATTAAAAGAGAAAAAAAAAAATAGTGGAGAGAGTTAAGTAAATTCAATTCCCACTACTTTGATGGCTACCAAAAAAAAAAGTTCTCATAACATCAAATCTATATCTATATCTATATCTATATCTATATCTATATCGATACTATATTATATGTGTGAGGGGTGTTTTGGTTGGTCAAAATTAATTTTATTTTAAAATATTAAAATAGGAAAAAAAATAGTGGAGGAAGTTAAATAATTTCCCACTACTTTGATGGCTACCAAAAAAAAAAGTTCTCACAACATCAAATCTATATCTATATCTATTTATACTATATTATATGTGTGAAGGGTGTTTTGTTTGGTCAAAATTAATTTTATTTTAAAATATTAAAAGAGAAAAAAAAAAATAGTGGAGAGAGTTAAGTAAATTCAATTCCCACTACTTTGATGGCTACCAANTAATTTGAGAGAATCTGGTGGTTGTTAACTTCTGATAGTTTAAATCATAGCCGTATAACGTTTTTCATGTATGAGATGTTATTCGTATATAATTAATGTGATATATTCTAACAGTGAGTGCTTTATGATGAGTTAAAGTGTTAAACCTTATAAGTCTACCTAATTATATTATAACTGGTAATAATAGTAGATATATACCTTCATAAAAACTGCATCAGCTTGGGGAATAGAGTGGAACATGTCTCCTCCAACGTGAGTGACTCTATGATACTGAGGTGCGGTAGCGATGACATGTGGCAGATCAAAATTGATACATTTGATGTGCGGATAGGATTTCACAATCTCTGATACTGTCCCTCCGATTCCTCCTCCAACATCCACCAATGATTCAATGCTCTCGAACCCATCTTTGTATCCTGCGATGATGCCACTCATTACAATCTTAGCCGTACACTCCATCGCATCATTGAACATCTTGTTGAAATCTGGGTTCTCCGATGCAAAATCCCAAATCTCACGCCCATGAGCTTTCTTGAAGGCGATCCCACCTTCCTTTACGCAACGGCTCAGATAGTGCCACGGAGCCACAGCACTTGGATGGTTCTCCATCATAAACATTTCCACAAGGTTTAGGCTCGCGTCACGTACGATCCATCTGGAAGCGTATGTCAAATCGTACAGCGTGTCTCCGCCGTCTGATGGATGATGAGCGCTGAAGATCCTACGGCGGACGAGGAGCCTCATGATGCGTTCCAGGCACGTGACGTCTGGAGAGGGAGCATCAGAGAGAGCTGAGACTATTTGGGACAAGCTGATTGGTCCACCGTGGCGGTGTATGATATCTGGTATGCCAAGCTCCACAGCAGATTTGAGAGCCATGGAATCTGCGAAACTGAACATAAACTTCCATACATCGGCTTGGCCTTGTAACATCAATAATCCCTCCTCTTCTCTCTTCCCATTATTATTACTCTCTCCCATCTCTCTCTCTCTCTGATTTTCTGATAGTAGATGCCAAGGGGAGAAATAGCTGCCTCTCTATATAAAAAGAGCTAACTTAAAGAGGCTAAAAAGCTTACAATAATATAATTCCAAAAGTGAGCTCTATAAATAAGAGAGAGACTAATAAAGTCTGTAACTAATCAACTACATACCACACATGTACAGTTTAAGAACAAAACAAAATAATGATCTCATTTCTATTTTGACTTATTAATATAAGTAGATACGCTGAATTTTTGGATGAATCACTCAATTATTTTATAAGGTATATATCGCATTCTATATATGATTCATGTGATTTGGAGTTGGACCGTAGCGTTATATATATAATTTTAATATAATTAATAATGTATGTATGACTTCCAATTTAAAGTGATTGAAGGAAGGAAATAATTAAGAGGGTGGCTGATGCCATTAGCTAGCAATGAATACAGTACTTAGTTATAGTATAGGGTTAATTAATTTGGATTTATATTATATATTATGGTGATTCTAGAAGGGGATTAGGTGATAAATGAAAACTGGCACTTGTCTCTTTGTGTGCAGATATATATGTAGGTGATGATTCAACCTCATTTGTCAATTCTAGCTCCCCCACTACGAGAAAGAGCCTTCTAGAGTTGTAGTTGATCACAGATCTGATATAAAATCGAAACGATATATGGATCCATCAACGAAGATGAGAAATAGTCAATTAGATATGATATTAGTGTTGATCTCATCAATTAGTTCATTTTTTAAGCAACCATTATTACTCTCTTTTTTTGTCTTCTTGTACATATTTTTCTGGTCATCACATGTAGTTAGATTTTTCATAGAAATATAGTGTTATAATATTAAGAAAAGAAATTACTGTTTACATTTTCATCTGTGAACAATGTTTTGAAGATATATAGCCGGAGACAAGACACTGATTCTGAGAGCTATAAAGGGATAAATTAACGTATTTTAACCTTTGTGACACTGTTCTTTACCTTTTAATTTCCTTAGGTTAAAGAGTTATTTTGGTCCTAAATGTATGTCCAAAATATTCATTTTGATCTTTATATTTCAAACTATTTAAATTCATCATAAATGTTGGTAAAATGTTCCAATTTGGTCCCAAACTATTGAATATGATCATATTTATCTTGTGTCAAGTTTGAATGTGATAAGTTCAGAGTTATATATTGTTTTCAAAGAATACTTTTTCTATCCAGTAGGAACCGTCAGGATCAGTAGACAAGGTCAAATCGGTCATGAAAGTATACCACTCGTTTCATGGTCAAACAAACAAAAATTGATCATATTTCTCTCGTTTCAAATTCAAATGCGACGAATTCATAGTTACAAGTCATTCTTAACAAGTCATTTGAATTTGAAATAAGAAACGATAAAAATATGACAAAATTCAATGATTTGGGATTAAAATGAAACATTTTACCAACATTTAGGATTAATTTGAAAATTTTAAAACATAAAGGATTAAAATGAAAATTAAGACATATTCAAGACCAAAATAACCCTTGGACTAATTCTTTATAAATATGCTAGCAGAACTAATATCAAATTAAAGAAGAGCCTACTATAATTAAAATTCTCCCTGCATTTATCAAACTCTTTTTATGTAATAATGGAAAAATATCCATCTCCGACTCCAAGTTCTTTTTCTTATTATTTTTATTTTTTATAGGCCACGTCTATAGGTTGTCATTATTACGCAATGCTAATAATAATACGTTTTCTACTATTTTAATCTTGTAATTTGCACTACTTATCACTAACATGATTGAATCATTGAATGTTAGACTATAAGCGCTATCCATGTATTAAATTATAAGCGCACGTTTTTTTGTTTTTAAAACGTTATTTGTATTTTTAAATTGTAGTAAACATTGTCGTCACAATTATGAAATATGGAGCATCAATAATTCAATATTCAATCGTACTTATAACTAGATTACTTAATAATTATTATCTTCTTTTCAAAAACAATTATTATTATCTTATTAATCATTTTTGAGTATGCCAATTGCCAGGACTAATCACTTTGAAGTAACATCTCATATCAAACTTCATTATTTATTTTTTATTTTTTCTTCTTTTGAAATATATATTCCATTATTTCTTCACTGACTAAAATATATGTAGCTGAATTAGTAATAAACTTCCTGGTCTTATTATCCTTCTCGTTAGAGAAGTATTATTCCAGAATAAAACAGGTCAATTGATGGTCATTTTCTTCCAGAAGTATTATTCATTCTACAACTTATGTTTCAAACTATGTTACTTGTCATTGTTTTCTAACAAAATTTTTCTAAAATCCATTTGCATAAATTTCTTTTTGGGGCAAGACAGAGGAGGTTAAAGCCTCCCAAAAAAAAACATGCATATATATATATATATAATACTGTTGGGCGGAAGCGCAACCCACACAAGAAATAAAGGAAGAGGAAACGGAGAAACGAACACAAATCTTTAACGTGGTTCGGTGCCTCAAGACCTACTCCACGGCCCCCTCTGGGACAAAATTCACTATTTGTAATTTTTGCACGGAAAAAATTACAAACCCTCCTCAATACAATTTTTGACTGGAGAAAATTGCAAACCCTCTCTCAAAAATGACTCACAACTACCCAAACCTCAATACACCCATTAGTATTTCTATGTAAGTTGTGGTGCCTTAGAAGCTCATATCTCACTTATATTTATACAAGCCTCACACCCCCTCAATGTTTTTCCCAACCGATGTGGGACTTTCAATGACTAAGCCCAACATTCATAATTCATTTGTAAAAGTAAATGGTTTTAAAACATTCATAATTCAGATTAGACCAAATCAATTATAAGTTTACACATGTAATTCTGTAAACATATGAAGAAATGAATCCCATGAAATTTTTATGATATAATACATGTCACAAAACCAGTGATCCTGCACCATTTGCACCATTGACTATCTAACAAACAAACAGAGAAACTAACATTAGAAAATGCATCTAGTACTTTACTCCAACTAATTTGGACTTGACTCGCGTGACATATCTAATTATAGTAGGAGAGTTTCCCACCAGGAGTAGTTGCATTCTTAAGGTCTTGAATCTAGGACTTTGTTTAAATAATACTAATTATCAAGCCTCTTACTACTTGGATCAATCCCTTGTTAGTATTAAAAAATGCATTTTCTATGTAGTAAATTATAATTAGACTAAATGTAATTATTATTTAGCTCAGCTTCAAAGAACACAAAAACTGATTGATACAACTTATTGAGAAGAGAAGATTTGCCTGCAGTTCAGAGGGGATAGATAGTGTTATTGAGCTGTCTACAATACTTACAAAAGTTTCCCACTTCCGAATTTGAACATAACATGTTGGTTCTGAAGAGCAGAGGAATAATAGTACACCTATTGCCACTGGTACAAGAGATTGTAAGATGGAAAATCTTTTATTTTGTGAAGGTCTTCCAACGAAAGCTCTTTCTCCAATTGCATCCTGAAGCCATTGAATAAAATTGGCAAAAACAAAAATGTCAATACACTCAAGTGGATATTCTCCAATAGATACAAAGCATTCTATTTTGGTACTGAAGCAAACTCTGTGATTCCTAAATGTTTGCCTACCAAATAAGTAAATGACAAAGAAAATGTGCATACTTTTGCCATAGTCCAAATCTTCAATTTAAATTCACAATATGCCCTGCTTTAGTTTCATTCACATGAAATTTCATTAAAAAGAAACGGTGAGCTCACTTGGTTTATAGAAGATCTGCAAGTTCAGTATTTCTCAAGTTGTGGTATTGAAAAAGTTAATGGAGCCCTTTTACCAGTTATAGATTGTAACGTGTAAAAATTGCCCTTAGTATTGAAGTTCTCACAATTTTAAAACCCTGTTCTAATCTGGCAATTCAGTCTTCTTTTGTGGGAGATATGCAGAAAAACAGGGAAGAGATTTTTTTTTTTTTTACAATTTAATTACAAAATTAATTAATATTAATTTTAAATTAATGTAAAATATAACAACATCTATAAAATTATAGAAAAAAACTTGATTTCTTAGTAAAAATCTTAATGAAAGGGGTTTTTTTATACGAAATAACAAATTTAGTTCAATCTTTGATAAATTTTCAAACTTCAAATAGATTTTTTGCCGTCACTAAAATTTAGATATTCTTATGTATTATAGCCTATTAAAATGAATTTACATCCCCTATAGTGCACTATAAGTAAAGTGTTGAGAGAGAAAAGAACAATCAGAGAGAGAAAGTGTCAGTAGAACCAACAACTCTGACATTTTCTCTCTCAACACTTCACAACTCTAAATTCGTTTTTAATAGGCTAAAATACCATAAGAATCTCAAAATTTTAGTGAGAGAAAGTGTCAAAGTTATGGGTCTCACCTAGGGGTGTACAAGGGACTCGGCCGGCCTGGCAACCCAGTGGACCCGGCCCGACCCGAGGGTGTTCGGGCTGGGTCCGGGTCTAGTGTTTCTAGGCCCAGCCCAGGCCGGGCCCAGCTCGGGATACTCTCATTTTTTTTTTAACTTTTACTATACATATTTATATTTTATACTACTAAATATATTTTTTAATTGTAAGAAATACATATCTATTATTATTTTTATCAATTGTGTATTAAAAATAGGGTAAAATACAGAAAAGGGCCCTGTGGTTTGGCCCTATTTCACTTAGGGTACCTGTGGTTTAAAAAGTTACAATTAAGGTCCTGTGGTTTGCTCCGTTTGCAAAAAGGGTCCCAAGAACTTTGAACCATCCAAACTAACGACGCAGGCTTCTCTCACGTGACCTGCAACCCCAAACCCTAATTTTTTAGTCATTCTCACTTGAAGCTCGCGATTTCATCTCACTTTCACTCTCTCCATTGCGATTTCGTCTTCCTCTCACTCTCACTGTCGCGATTCATCCTTCACCTTCATACTCTCCATCGCGATTCCACCTATACCTTCATTCTCTCTCTCCCGCTCGCGATTTCACCCTTTAATTGCAGAAACCCGTTCGTGTTGCAGAATCCGTTCGAACAAGATGAAATCCGAAGGACTAAAAGCTTCATCCTCAACCTACTGCATCCTAGTTCACAAACGGCCAAGAAAGTCGCAGACAAAGGCAGGGACTNTCTGAGGGGGTGTCCTCGTCATCGGCTTCCGAGGGGTGTATATCACAATTCATAAAGTATTCGATAGAGACACCACTACACTTGTTTATCTCAAGCATAAAGATTAAAAACTACCTAGTTTCCACACTTGAGCAAGTGATTAAATATAATGAAAGAGAAAGATACAAAACTTCATTTCTTTGTCTTAAATCATTGAGAGAATATCTGGTGCTTCCTATAGTTTAAATCAGAGCCGTATAATGTCTTTGAGTCAAAACTTATAACTACCTAATGATAAGCTGATAAATAACATATATGGGGTACCTTCATGAAAACAGCATCAGCTTGAGGAATAGAGTGAAACATGTCTCCTCCCACATGAGTGACTCTGTTCAAAATTGATGCATTTGATGTGCGGATACGATTTCACTATTTCTGATACTGTCCCTCCGATTCCTCCTCCAACATCCACCAATGATCCAATGCTCTCGAACCCATCATTATACCCTGCAATGATGCCACTCATCACAATCTTTGGGGCCTTATAATATTAAGTAGTAACAAAAGAAATTACTGTTTGAAGATAGCTGGAGCCTGGAGACAAGACACTGATTCTGATTTCTGACTATCATCAATCTTTGGGGCCAGGGCCACTAGGATTTCTACAATGAAAGTGAAAGGACTTAAGAGTTATAAAGGGGTAAAGTAACTCATTTAACCTTTGTGACACTGTTCTTTTAATTTGCACTACATATCACTAACATGATTGAATCATTGAATGTTAGACTATAAGCGCTATCCATGATTCCATGCATTAAACTATAAGCGCACGTCATTTTTTGTTTTTAAAAAGTTATTTGTATTTTTAAACTGGGGTAAACATTTTCTTAACAATTACGAAATATCGAGCCTCAATGTTCAATCATACTTATAGATTACTTGATTATTATCTCAATTATTAATTTATTATTATTATCTTATTGATCATTTTTGGGTATATATCAATGTTATGAAATCCGGACCAAACCGGACGGTTGAACCGGGGACTCGAGAGTGAACACGGATCGGTTTGGACCATTGGACCGCTTCGGATCGGATTGACCCGGGTTGAACCGTGACCCCGAGCGATGTTTAGAAAACCGGCTGGGTCACTATTTCAATGAAAAATTCATTTTTTTTAGCTTTTTTTTTTGTTGGTTTTGTAGGCCAAGTGCAAAAAGGTAATATGAAACTCAATGGAAAATGTTATCAATCTATTAAAACAAAGAAAAAAACTCATTTTTTTTTCATTTTTACTAATCTAATAATTATTCATGTTGTGACTTTTGAATATTTTATTTATGTAGGACAATGAAATTATGGATTCACACGTATATCTTATTGTTATATAAAGTTTATAGTTATATTTTATCAATTATGAAATATTTATATTTAAAATAATTAATATTTATTTTATTTATATATTTATGACGTCATCCGGTTCGACCGTCGGTCCAACTGATTGAACTAATCAACCCGTGACTCGAATGTCTGTCCGAGTCACTCTCCGATCCGATTTTAATAACATTGGTATATATGCCAGGATAACAAGCCACTTTGAAGTAACATCTCAAATCAAATTTCGTTATTTATTTTCTGTTGTTTCTTCTTTTGAAATATATATGCCAATTTTCTGTTGATGGTCATTTTCTCCCTTGGTGTATTATTCATTCTACAACATTATGTTTCAAACTATGTTTCTTGCCATTGTTTTCTTTATGCAGCAATTCTGAGATTATTAGCCCCTGACGATATTTTTCTAAAATCCATTTGCATAAATTTCTTTTTTGGGGCAAGACAGAGGAGGCTAAAGCCCAAAAAATGAATCCCATGAAAAATTTACTATTGCAGTTGCAGATATAACACATGTCACAGAACCGGTGATCCAGCACCATAGGCTATCTAACAAATATAGAAACTAACATTACATAATGCATTGTTTTTTTTTAAGTTGCTCGCCCGGTCTCTGATAATTTGCCCCGACTAATCTAAACTTGACTCGAGTCCCACACCTAGTTATAGTAGGAGAATCTCCCAACAGACGTAGCTGCATTCTCAAGATCTTGAATCCTGGACTTTGTTTAAATATATCAATTACCAAACAATTTACCACTTGGACCAATCCCTTATTGGTATTAAAAAATGCATTTTCCCTGTAGTAAATTATAATTATAGACTAAATGTAATTACTATTTAGCTCAGCTTCAAAGAACACAAAAAATGACTGATACAACTTATTGAGAAGAGAAGATTTGCCTGCAGTTCAGAGGGGATAGATAGTGTTATTGAGCTGTCTACAATACTTACAAAAGTTTCCCACTTCCGAGTTTTGAACATAACATGTTGGTTCTGAAGAGCAGAGGAATAACAGTACACCTATTGCCACTGGTACAAGAGATTGTAAGATGGAAGATCTTTTATTTTGTGAAGGTCTTCCAACGAAAGCTCTTTCTCCAATTGCATCCTTGTTGCTTGCAGAACGTCCTGAAGCCATTGAATAAAATTGGCAAAAACAAAAATGTCAATACACTCAAGTGGATATTCTCCAATAGATATAAAGCATTCTATTTTGGAGCTGAAGCAAACTCTGATTCCTAAATGTTTGCCTACCAAAATAATTAAGTAAATGACAAAGAAAATGTGCATAATTCTGCCGTAGTCCGAATTTTCAATGTAAATTCACAATATGCCCTGCTTTAGTTTCATTCACATAAAATTTCATTAAAGAAAAAAGGTGAGCTCACTTGGTTTATAGAAGATCTGCAAGTTCAGTATTTCTCAAGTTGTGGTATTGAAAAAGTTAATGGAGCCCTTCTACCAGTTATAGATTGTAAAATGTAAAAACTGCCCTTAGTATTAAAGTTCTCACAATTTTATGTGGGAGATAGGCAGAAAACACAGGAAGAGGGATTACGTTAAAGTTCATGTAGGAAGCATGCATGGCCAGCCATTGAGCGTCCATCATCTCGAAGGCTATACAGTAAAGAACATCAAATGCTTCTTCATCTTCTGCAGAACCCAGCATCAATGTCGTTGATAAATAATTGAAAATATAAAGGCATTTGACAGGAACTCACTGACATAATCCAGTATTACCTCCTAATAACTTGACGAAATTAATTCCGGGAAGACAACGAGGTTTCACTGCAAAAATAACGTTTGGCAGAACTCTTATTAGAAATTGTAAGTTTTTTCCTTTCAAATCATGGAAAGAACTAAGAATCGGATAAGATAAATCCAACTGCATGGAACCACCAGTACCCAGAAGCAGCTACAATAAGAAGTTAACAATATTGTTTGGTTGCCTTCATAACTGAATTGATTACTAAATCAACTGTTTTGTCAAACATTTTTTAAACCCTATAATGTTGACAAATTCACTTGACAAAATAAGTGAATCATTTTCAGATAGAGGAAGCATGAGCAAATGGCAAAAATTCGCCGAGTCAAAATTGTTCACAAACCTGAGCATAAATCCAACATCTGTATCAACATAAATGATACATTAATGCCAGCAACAGCAAAGGGATATTCCCAAGTTGCTCTATTTCCATCTTGCTTGAACAACAACCTGTGAAAAGATGCCTTCATTTTGAATTAACATAAAATTAGTAAACTCTTTTCTGCTAAGGTTGTCAAGAAACTAAAATGAAATACAAAAATCAGATACTAACAAACAATAATAGAATATAGAAATGCATACCGGATATGTCCTTGCGAAATAGAGCAGGTTTTCAAGGGAAATAAAGCCACATCCCCTGAGGTAAGCAAAATATGGTGATGAAAAGGCGAAGCATGATGAAAACAAAGCCAAATATTGATACTTTCTACACTTGGTCTTATGCTTTATGAGTGATTTGATAGCACATTTTATTCCAGTGTGATTTTCATATTAAGATGATATATGATGGGCTATCCATTTTCTTTGTTACAAAATAAATTACAGCATTTCTGTCTCCATTAAAAAAAGGTTAATTACCTAAAGTCAGTTGAAGGATTAGGACCTTGCCATCCCATATCTTTCCATTGGTCAGATATCAATCCTGTCAGAGCAACATCAGGAAATGCACATTGCCACAATGTTCTTAGAGCTTCCTGTTAAAAGTTAACGATAATGAAATCCTCATTAAATATATCAACTAGCAATGCAATAAAATAAGAGAAACCAATAGAAAGTGTATAAATGGCTGTGTGACTGTGTCTGCCAAAATTGAGAAGAAAGAAAGCTAGCAACATATATTGAGTACTTGATGATCAGGGCGAGTCACATCAAAAGGCACTTGCAGCCGTTCTTGAAGCTTTTGAAGTCTTTGCTCCTAGCAACAAAATTAAAATATTGTTTGCTCAATGAGTTTATAATAATTTGTGAAACATTGATACTTAAAAAATAAAACAGTTTTGTATATGATATGTGTTGATGCTCATATCTGACATGACGAGATACTTACTATATATTCTGTCGTATTATTTTGTAATTAAGAGATGGAAAAAAATATCATATTCAAATTTTGTGTTTTACCTCAAGAGGGCTGAAAGGATAGTCAAGAAACTTGTCGTTGCGTTTAGTGTTTGAGCGGTTAAAGAGTCCTCCTATCCATGTTCGCGATCCAACCATAGCATTAGCTAATTCCATGAAAAACATGGATCAGTAATTAAAAAAAAAATCAATGAAAATGATGTGGAGAGAGAGCATTTTGTTAGTGTTTGCAAGTAGGTGTTAGGTAGTGTGAAATAGTTCTTATCAGAGAAAGAGTATTACATAGTAAATGTCTCAATAAGATAAATTGCTTTGATAATTCTGTGAAATATTTTGTGCTCTTTATGCAGAAACAGAGAGAATAGAATGAAGAAGAGGCTTGTCATTTAAACTGTCTTGAACGAACATCCTAAAAAAGTAAAGTGAATCCTAATTCAAAAGAAAAAAAAATATGCTGATAAAGGGGATAATTTGATTTCACATATAACCCTAAATTATTTTGGAAGCGCATAAAAGTAAACAACCAGTCCTGGAAATCTACTCCTTGTGGATTTAGAAGTCACCGAATATCCATATTAAAGGCAATTTTTTTCTCTTAAGATGTGATAATGCCTAGTAAACAATCCTCTATCATTTTGTCTATAGATTAAAACACCAATGGATAAGTTTATTCTGATGAGTGATGGCTGACATTTAACCTAGATAATATCAATTGATTGATTTAATTATAGAAACAAAACTCAGGAGAACAATAGAAACAGATCAAGGGATAAATGTACTTACTAAAACATTGAGCGAAATGGGATATTAGGTGAGTGGAATGATGAGACCATTCCAAATCTTCATCTTCCTTTTTCTGTCTCCAATAAGGTTCATCCTCATCAACCTGCATTAGAATTTTGAATGCATTTAGCTGATACTTTACTTTCTCACTGCGCATAAAGACAATTTGTCAAAGATGCAGAGAGAGAAATTTTATTGTAGTTTAGGAAGAAATGCTGTGAATAACAAACACCTAAAAAACACTGAAGACGACATTGCTTCTTTGAAAGTATGCAAAAGAAGGATTTTTCATTGATGGGCACAAAATGAATTACACAATGTTAAAAAGAAAAATATCATTCTGAAGAAAATCAGCATATGTACTAGTCCTCAAACATCAGCATTTCTATGCTGAATAAAAAGAAGAAGAAGAAGAAGAAGAAGAAGAAGAAATCAGAGTAAGGGAATACTTTGTGAAGTGAGGAACAAGAAGGAAAACATCGTTTACGCTTCCTCAATCTCATGAGGGAACCGAAATCCGGGACAAGAAGAATCTCTCATTCTTATGAAGAAACCGAAAGCAAAAGGGTATAAACTATAAAGACAAAATCCTTTTTGAAGAAATGGGTGACATATGATTGCACCCCAACCAACTCATGCTTTCTCTCCCTCCTATAATTCAACCTCCCATCATACCTAGCTATTATTTTGTTTCTCCGCTGATTTTCTCTGTCCCCATAACTAGAGAGAGAGAGAGAGAGAGAGAGAGAAATCAAAGTGGTAATTAAATGGGAGGGCATCCCATAAGTTCCGAAAATAATACAAATAGAAAAGTTAAGTGCGTAGGTAAAGGTCGCATTTTGAATAACTTTAAGCTGTAAAGATTAAAGAAGAAATGGGGTGGGTGTCGCTGCTCTGCCTAGCAAAACAATAGCATGCACTTTGGTCTTTTCAAAATTCAAGCCCACACCTTTACATACAAAGACAAAAAAACTACTAATCCCATTGCACCTAACGAGCATGGAGATAGAATACTGAATACCGAGAGAAAGACAAAGAAAAAAACAAACAATAAATCAATTTAGAAAAAAAAGAGAATCAGAGAAAAGTAAGAGCTGCTACGTGCTAGCTATGGTGGGTCAGGTATTGTTGGTGGCAATATTAAGCTCTGAAAAAGACCCACAAGAGACGGAGGAATATTACATATTAGCAATAGAACCACATTTTGTTTTTGTTGAAACTTGAAACTCATGAGACTAATACTGGTTTTTCACACTCTAACGACCTGGTAATATTGAAGAAAAATGGAGCATATATATATATATATATATATA